>JABASF010000770.1:0-32285 GCA_019776145.1 Harlomillsia oculata
GTTCCTCGAATGATTCGGAAAACAAATAGGATGGGTGTGAATACCTTCAACGAGTAAATTGTATGATACCAATTTTTTTTCCTTATCGTATTCTCTTTCAGATGAGCACAATGGTGTATGTGCTTTGTTCATTTTCGAGATAGTGTCAATGAAATACAAAATTGGTCCTCATTTATCTCTCCGTACGTATTACCTTAGCCATGCTTGGAAGTCCTGTTTACTTTTCTGTTCATATTATACAATGTCACAATTTGTAATTTTGTTGTTGATTCTTTGAACTTGAGTTTGTTACTTTCACTGAGATTCAATAGCATAAGAGATTTTATTTATTATACAGCAGTGTAAATTAGATTTTACAAAGATTTAACGATATTTAAGTTAATAAAATGATACTATTAATTTAAAATGTTAATTGATTACGTCGTCGATACATGAATAGTCACAAGTCACTTTTGTACCCAAAACATTCTGCAATAATGCGACCCACTCACTTCATTACTCCTAAACTAACATTGTTCACTAACCACCTTCTCGAGATTTTGAAGATCGTTAAGTACATATTAGTAAAGAGTGTGGTATTTGTAGTATGTGCGTAGGTAAGTATAGGCATCCAGTGTAGAGTGAGCATCTTTGTGCAACAACAGACATACTTTCTCCAAGAGGTACAAGTCAGAAAAACCACTTTCTGGAGGAGAATGATTCCGAGTCGCCAGCTTTCTTTTCCTTCCCTTTCTCTTGTCATAGTTACAATACAAACTGAGTGAGGAGAGCGAGGAGAAATGTTAGATCCCTTCCTGGAATTATAGTATTGTAGGAGCAATTTGCACTCTCTCAAGTCATGTGAACCGGTTCGCATTCCGTATGTCAAAATGAGCTCAAAGCACGCGTCCTTCTGACAATTCTGACTCCTGCTCTGACGTTCTGAGATCTGACAACTGACTACAGCAATGAGCCATTTCAATAAAAAAAGAAAGAATGCCAGCGTTTTCGCACCAGCCTGTCGGACAATTTGGTAGATTCTTCTCCTCGGCGATCAAATCCATTCCCTCTCTCACGTTTGGAAGACCTCACACACCATTCTGAACACCAAGTCAGACAAAAAAGTCCAGCCCATTCCCTCAAGAGATATGTTCAACCCACGTGAATTCGTGCGGCTTTGTTGGCTCTCTGGTCACTTTGTCATTTCGTGATTGTGGACCTGTCAAATTAAACGGCTTGTGTGTACATTCGTCCATTTGCTACTGGTCTAATGAATTCACCCACGCACAAGTACCAACCGAAAGAAACCAATTACTTTCTTCTTCTTCACAATTGTCTTTCGCAATGTCAAATGGACAAGTCCATGTGTACCCGGTACATCAAGTTTACATCCCTGTTTACAACAAACATTCCTTGAGTCGGTACGACATTATGAAGACGAGATACCGCAAAGCCTTTTTAGTTGATGTCAATCATAACTATTCTTCTTAAGGCCTGACTAAATCTGAATGAATCTGTTTTCTTGGATCTCGGTCCGTCGTCATGATCATTTCATCATCACATCACACAATTTGGATTGTAGTCCATGCACCGGCGGGTTGAACTTTAGGCATATAGCAACTTTATGTTCAATTCCCTGTATGTTCCCGAAACACACCAGGCTGAACCCGTATATAAGTTTGATCTGAACTTGCAGCATACGATGAGGAATATGAGAGATAAACAATATTTTCAATTGCAAAATGACAGGAGGAAAGCTTAAACTGCAATCAGATCAACAAAAAAACTTGGAATAGTTGTTTAAGGGACGCCAGCGGGCATCCCTAGTTGAGTTTGATGAGCAAGTCCAAGTTTAAGTGTGCCTAATAAGGCTGACTGGAACACTATGTGGTCCAGTAGCCAATCTCCCCAGGTTGAATAGCGACACAGTAAACAATGGAAAATGGAATAGAAGCATGCTTCGTAATTACGAATTGTGTATTGCTTGCGCGTTTCACATAATACTCCTTTATACCAAACATGGTAATTCCAAAGGGTAACAAGTAACAAAAGTAACAAAGCATAATAAGCTCAAAGCTCGAATGAAACAGGGGTTGTTATATTATAGTATAAACTCTAGACTTCATTAACCACATCGTCACAACCGACAGTATTAGAATACAGACGATGCTGGAGAATCCTTCGTTGGAAACAATGTCCTCCTCAAGGCTTTCAAATATTTTCTCAATTTTTGTGTTTTCTCCAGCGGAGGTCCAGAGATGCTAACGATGGACCAACAACTCTCAATAATGATGGGTTTTAACTTTGTCCATGTGTATTCTCACGTTATCAGTAGTAGCATCACGATCAAGACATGAATCTTCTCATCTCCCTCGTCTAACTGTCTGACCGAGAGCGAAGGGTGGCTTCAGCCACATAATTCCAGCAGCACGATCATGTGTCCTTCAAAAGAACCTTCTCCTATTTCCAACTAACTGAAGCATTAACTAATTTCCATTTTACTATTTCCAGTACAAAGATTCGAAATTGTAAAGAAACGCCTGGTTGCTCCTGTACAAAGTACAGTTACTACAGTAGACAGTCATCAACTCGCCGATGCCTTTGTTTTTATATTAGTAGTAATCATTTTCAGATTCGATTCTCTGTTCCCATCTTTCAGACGAGGTGGAATGACTAAGTCCCTCCAAAAACTGCGCAATGAGGAGAAATCATGAGAAATTAATGCCTATTCGCAATCTCCTTCAATTCCAGGGCTTCCCTTTCTTCTTGAATGTCAAAAGGAGAAGCGTCCATTCATAAAATCATCATCTCTTATTCAAATCGCTTCTCTTGCTAATCGGATCTGATCCTTAGAAAACGAAAAGCAACAACAAGCAAGGCAAGAAGTAGAAGGGTTCACTGTTTCATCTCCATTTGCGTCTTTCCCTTCCCCCTTCCTTTTCTACTACGCAGCAAGCACTTCTCCGGTTTTAACACCTATACAACAAACGCTCAATTTACATTTTAAGCACATAGCATTCAACCCACCCATTATTCCTTTCCGTTGAGCAACATTGGTTTTCCTTCCAGTTTTTCAATCCGCTCCAGTACACTCACTCCAGTACAGGTCGTCTCATGTTCCAGAAAAGAGACGTGAAACGGAGACGAGACGCTGACGAATGAGCTTATACATAGTTGCTACTATCATAATTATCAATTTACCATGACCTCATGGCGTATTTGCTCCACCAATGTCCCAGAGTATTGGACAAATGAGTGTAGTAAATGTATGTTATATGTGCGACAGAAATTCTGAGATTGCAACACTGACGAAAGGAAAACAAAGTATAATTTGTATATTGAATTCTATGTAGTGCTTTAAAAAATGAGTTGAAAAAGCCTATGAGATGCGTCGTCTCTAAAAAGACAAAGGATGGATGAATTAACTGGAAGATGAAAAGTAAAGCCCTTTTCATCCAATTCATTGTTGGGGCTGACAAATAACAATGGAATAATAGAGAGAATTGCGTACAATCCCACTTTCCATATGTCGAATCTTGCCAAGTGAGGATTGAGCACGTTCTTCCTTTTGCGTCCATACGGGAAGGAAATAGGGACTTTGGTTTGAATAAGCACAGATTCTCCGTTTGGGAATTAAACTATTAGTCCTCCGACGACACAATCCGACATCAATAGACCGAACAATGTTTCAGACAACTTGGAACTGTTTGTAAGTATGCTATACAACAAAAAAAAAGAACTGTAGCAATTTTTTTATAGTGAAATCTTCGTAGTTACTCGTAAATACACTATAGAAATATGTCTCTTTGTGTCACCTCTCCATATCCCTCAATTGGGATATATAATCGGGTCGCGTACGCAGTATGAAGTAGTTTTCACGGGTTTCCCCGTGCATCCTTGTATTATTTTGTTGTCATTGCCTAATTCCTCAAGCACTGAACAATCGTGCGTTTTCGTCATGCACCCGCTTTCAAAGATTTGATAATGCTTTTACACGGCTATAAAGTGCTGTGTGTGTGCCAATCAATCCGTTTCATGGGGCCACACAAAACATGAGGCCAAAAGAGAGACGCCACTATTAAGGCATTAAGGTTAAGTGCTTTTCAAATCAGTCGTTGTTCCTTTGATCTGTTTCAGAATCCTCGCATCAAAGTAGGATGAACAACTTAGCAAACAACTGTGTCGCAAAATGTGAAAATGTTACATTGTGAATGTAATGTTTAAAAAATGTGTAATTTTCTGGAAATAGTAGTTGTAGTGGTAGTACTATATAAAATGCGTGGGTGAATGTTGAGCAGGAAACTAAGGAATTATTAAATATACGACTAAATTTAGTACAGGACACAGACAAGGATTAGTCTTGATTGTGGATGTAGTAAAATATAATTACGGAGCTCAATTTATGGGTGATAATTTGCAATGGAATGTTCCAAGGCAAGACTTGAGAGTGAGAGTTTATCACTTTTCTTTCCTTTGTGCAAATTGTTTGAGAAGACTTGTGAATCCATTGGATAAATTCTCATGTAAGGAGAAGAAGGAAGCCGGAGCACGGGTGGAGGACACGGCTTGAAGACATCCAGACTCTTCTCGAGAGGATAGTATAAATTTGGTATATACAAGCCCATCCAAGGAATTGAGATTCTAGTCCTTTTGGTATTAACAACTTTATTCTCCAGAATGTGAATATAAACTTGTGAGGGAGCTACTCCGCCACTACGAACCACTGAAATCTAATGTCTAATATAATAGAATGGAAAATAAGGATATTCATTTCGGACGAAGAACAAGAAGTCTTAAAAGAAAGCGAGCAAACGTAAAGGCAGAGGCTTCTGTGTCCGTTCTCCATTTACACAAGTGAGCAAAAGAGTTTTTGAGAGAATCTTAATTAGAATGTGTAATCCTTACTTTCCATTTTCCACACGACGTACATGGAATCTTGGAGGAATCCATGAAAGAATTATAATGCGGCCACGCAAATGAAAAAGAATCCGTTGTTCAAATGGTTTATTCTTGTACAAATACGGTTTCCTTCCCTATCTTCCACTACCCTGCTTCATTTCGCCTTTGACGGTTTTGTGTAATCCAAACAAGTCATGTTCCTACGTTCTACTGCTCTATACCAAACACCATTATAAGTGTTGTAAGTTGTGTTGTAGCAGTAACTAGTAACACAATATCAAAAAACTTGTTACGGCAGCATTAAGCATAAGCCAAAAGCGAGCTTTCTTCTTTTTTCTTTTGCCTTGACTCGACTCGACTCGAATAACTTTTTTATGATTTAATGCTCGAGTCGTATATTACCGAGTACATGATGTGATGTGATGCGATATTGAATTCAATCCTCGTCCTACTCGTGTTCTCCTAAGCCTACGCATAAATAATATCTATATTCTTCTGTTTGACTCTCTCAGGTTGTAAAGCAATAAAACAATCTGTGTCATTTTAGTCTCATTCAGCTCGGCGCTCGGAGGATGTCAATGTGCATTAAACATTTTATGGACTTGGTGATACCAAATACCATGTCACTTTTCTACTCCTTCTCTCTCGCTCTTTCCACTAACTCAAAACCAAACCTCACATTTCAAATCCCAATTCCAATATGAATAAATTCTTATGCATGCTCCAACACTAATGCATTAACTAAAGAAAAGATTGACCTCATCTCCATTTCCTTGTGGTGGTATCCAACGCACGAATTGCCTCAGATTTACCACACACACCAAAACAACATTCGTGGTACATCTTCCCGACGCATACGGAACACGGACATATCGTGGGATTGGTCAATAGTCGTAAATCGACATCATTCGTCATCTGAATGACAGCTTTCAAACCAGATGCGTTGTCATGCAAGAAAAGAACATTTCAAATTACATTCCCTATTACTTTTCTTTTCCTGGTTGGGGTGACGGTGAGAACATTTGGAACCACAATATTGTTATTAGGTTACAATTGCATTCGAAACACGGGAAATTGTTGTGGGTGAGCAATGAATTAGGCTTCCATGCCCTTCTCCGTATTCCCAATCACAAAATCCAAGAGTATAATGTACATTTGTACATGGGACTTTAAATGTTGCTACAGGAGTCAAACGTTGTAGAGTATTCTGGTTCTGGCTTCAAAAAGTGAGCAAAGGGGCAAAATGTAAAATTGAAAGTTTTTTGGAAGCGTCTCCGATGTGCTCTTTTCCTGACTAATGCAGTGTCAATCATTGAGCTCCCACTTGGACTTTGTATAGGTTTTGATGCCTCTCCTACCCAAAAATCCAGAGTTTGAATAGTTCGTTTTTCGGTGGAGCGTGGAGATATTCACCCAGACAAGGCAGATTGACTTTCCATGCTGGGAAGAAGAACCCATCACAAGAGAAGGCACACCACGAAACTACACACGCAGTGCGTACAAGTAATACATTACTGCAAGTGTGCTGGAGAGCAAGGGATAAGGGCATATATGAGGATAAATATTTTTTATTCAAGACGTGAGATTTTGGTGGAGGACGGAAGAAGAAGGAGACGTGTTACATTTTCTGGAGAAGGTTCTGTGAACTGGAAGGACTTCTTGCTTTTAAAGTGGCTTGTTGTAACTTGTAACTCGTAATGGGATTGAGCGTCTTCGTCGTACTGTGCTACTAGTTGAGCTAACTTATATTTCCATGTGTATCAGCCAAAAATAAAGTCTCAAAGAAAGAGGAGTCAACAGAGAATAACGTCGTTCTCGTTCCCATCAATAGTGACGGCAGTTACAGGTTTCAATTTAATAAATTACGCCTCACTGGCGTGGAATTGGATCCACTTGGATTTGTGAAGACAGCTTTGAGGACATTGAACACAAAGACGGCGGCCCCTGACTGACACGGATGAACTCTGCAACTGACCTAGGGGAGAATGCGACAGATAAGACTTCAGCTTCCACTGACAACAGGCACGAGGTTCTCACTCACACAAAGAAGAAGAAAAACATTCTCGCACCCATGGGATCCAACATGGCATTCTTACATTTCCCTTATCTGCTCCAACAGACAAATCTAAAATTACACTTGCACTTTACACTATTTCATCTTTCGCACACCGTCCACTCTAGTGGTCACATCTCGGTAACGCAACATCCATCCATCTATTCATTTCCATCCAAGATCAAGACCATGCCAACATGAATAAACTCATAAACTCCCTACAACTCTTATTCATCTGGATCATTTGCACATTTTATCGCCTTCATATCCATTCAAGAGCTCAAAAGGTTATCCGTTTAATTGCACACATTTCACACAACCTTTCAACTCAACCATATGACAAAATTAGTATATTACAAGATCCCACTTTTTTTGTATACGTGAGGCGTTTCCTTTAATTTTCATGTGCATAGACTCGGCGTCACAAAGCTCATTTTTCATTTCTGGATGATCGAAAGAGTAATGAGATTGCGGTTGAAAGGGTAGCGTAACTAGCGTTGGAAGCTTGTTTTCTAAACAACATGGTAATTACACGCTATATTATGTTGAATGCGGAGGGGAAGAAGGCGTGGACGCTCTACCATCCAAAGTTACGTATTATCCTAATTCATTTCTTCGGCTCTCAAAAGCTAATGGAGTAGCACTATTCCTATTGCTTTTCAATTCTTTGTTTTGAGAGTACAGGAGAATGCCATGTTTTAATCTCTATCGCCCTTTCCGTTGTAAACATTATTTTGGGTCACAGGGGAATAAGGTCAGGCAGTCTCAAATGTCAGAGAAATAGGAAGAGCATTTTCGGGGGAAAGTTCTAAGAATCCGAGTTGTGGTGTGAAAAGCAAATGGGCATTTTGTATAGGAAAGAAAGGGGAAGTTAAAGTGTCTCGTTACGTTGTGACGACTCACGACGACATTAAAATAGGAATAGGAGTAGAGTCAACAGCCAAGTCGAATGGATTTTTTTGTTCAGTGCCTAAGTTGTGGGGGGGAGGCAAAGTTGGTAGGTCAAGACAGGAGGTGCAAAAACAAACCGCAAAACAATGAGCTTTTCCTTCTCGCTCAAAGGAAATCTTTTCGGCTTTGTGTATGAGCATCTGGACTAACGGAGGGACACAGGATCATTTCTCCAGGAGACAAGAGTCACACAATGGACACTAAACTTGAGTCGGGTCCCCAAAGACGAGGGATGCTACAACCTTCAAGCGACTATAGGATACATTTGGCAATAGTAGGAAACACAAGAAAAGAGCGATATTGATACTGGATATAGGCTATCAACATTGTGAAGTTGCCGTGTGTGTGCTGGAAACAAAAGCTCAACGTCTAATGTGGAAACCTGGAAAGGAAGGAGGTGGAAGGAGATGAATGGATGGACGACGACGACGGCAAGTGACAAGTGAGTCCTTTCCTCGATCGCCCTTCAATTACGGGATTCGACCCAATGGAATGGCAATGGCATAAGGATGGCCTTTGGCTCGTTTCATTTTTATCATCATCACTGAATCAAAGGTCTCAGAGCATGCAAGAGTAAAAATAGTATTCCCCCCGGCCCTATCCCATCCATTACACAGACAGCAAAAGAGACAAACGAACAGTATTCGCGAGTCGTCTTCCTTTTCCTCAAGTCAATTTTAGTCTCCCACCACAATCAAGTGCGTTACCAACGTATGGGTCGGACACTAAAAAGCTACAAAGATGCTAACAATTCCCTGAAACGCCCGCAACACTGCCCGTGCACAAACTCTTTAAATTTCTTACTCCCTCTGAAACGTTGTTACTTCCTGTCGGCGGCTTTTATGCTCTTGCATTTATATGAAATAATAATCCAGAGGCACTAATGCACACAAATTGTAAAAGGAGGAGGGGAAAGCAGTTTAGAATTAAGTAATTCGATTTTGCGCCTTTCAAGTTTCAAGGAACCAACAGACACAGCAATTTAATTAAGCTAACAACGGAACTGGCAAAAGGCAATATTGAAAGCTAATCATTTGTGTTTCTGCTTCCAGGGAAAGGGAAAAGGAAGAAAGACACGAGGAGAACGAATGGAATGGGATGCAAAGATTGTGATTGTGACCAACGCATGAACTGTACGAAAGCATTGTATTCCCTTGGAATTGCGGTATGGCAAATGGAAAGTAAACAGAAAAGGAAGCAAGCAGAGTATCTTCTCTCAGAATCAAGATTAAGGCACACGGGAAGAAGCGGTGTTTATTTTCAGTGTGGTGGATGATAACATCTTTGACTATATGACAGGAAAGAGCGGACTACGCTGCTCTTCGCTCCTGTTGCTGAGATGATGAAGATGTCTACCGTGAGATTTCAATGAATAAATAATCATCGACACTCAGAATCCTATGTGTTACTACCTTTGTAGCACAGCAATAGCACGCAGGCTCGGTGTTCGACTTTCATTTCACCAAGGAGAACAATGAATCATTATTACATGAGGAGAAGGAGATGTTGAATAATATCAGCTCCACTGTCAAAATTGAAGTTTTGTTCATTCGGAGTTTGGACCCTTCTTCCTCAACATGAGCTTTTGTTTTGAACAACAATTTTGGAAATGAGCAGAGAAACGTCACACCATCACATCATTATAAACATTTGGAATTATGGGAAGCTGACGACGTGACGTCGAGTACGACGTACGACCAGCTGTTGAAGACACAGCAACTTGTCAATTTCTTTTTGTTGTGTGTACACAAGTCAATGAGTCGAAAGGGAAATAATGTATTATCGTATCGTCGGAAAGTGTACGTTAGATTTGATACTCTGTGTGTTTGTTATGCTGTGATGGGAGATGTGATGAGATTGATGGACAGGGGAAAAGGCATGAAGAGACTGGATCGAATGCTGCGTATGGAATTGAGAATGGAAGAAAAGCATCATAGTTCTCGTCTTCTAGTTACAACCAGATATTTGAACCAACCACAGTAACCACACACACACACGAGAAGTAGATATGATTATGATACATGACATGCTTGCACAAACCGATGTGGTCGACATGTTATTACGTATTGTTATTCCTCGTCCACGTTCCATCAACTACACAAGTCTCACAAATCAAATTGAAGTCGCGACACCATTCCAGACTCTCCACACTGGACTTCCCATTCCTCTCTCATGATTACTACTGCGAAATAGTGAAATGACAATCATAACTCTGATTTCCAGGTTACTCCAACCTTGCAGATGAAATCTGTATAAAGTTTCAAAACCCAAAACAAAAGCATGCCACTACACATGTTGAAGAACTGTGTTGCGCTCTATACTGTCGCAAATCTATAGTTTTCAATACTGTAGTCAGGAACACTGAAGCAAAATTCTTAAAGGAAGAAGGATCAGAACGGACTCAACTGCTTCAGTGTTCACTTGGATCCGCTATTCGCACTAGTTTATTGCATTTCCTTTCGCCTTGAGTAGTTACCGACAATAAACGGCTGTGAGAGCCAGAACGGAAGCCATGAAACTAAGAAATGGGGGATGACGCATTAATAACCAAACCATACAACCATAGTATATGCCGGAATGGAAACCGTGCACACTAATAAAGTTTGCAAGAAGAGAAATACTAGAGAATTGTGTACACAATTTCGAAAAATCCAAAAGCCTTCAATTTTCAATATCGCCACACAGGACAGACACAGATGTGACGGGAGCCCTGGATGGATGGAAGAGACAAAGTAACTAATAATTGAATGCAGCGAAGAGGTCTTAACATTGTTGACCGAAGGGATTACCAAAGACATGTGAGAGGTTTATGCGGAAACTTCTTGTTTCGCACGAGATTTAAAAGCTTTCACATGTAATTCCCCGAGAAAAAACTTGGCCTTTTCCTCTTCCTCTCATGCAAGTAACTGCTTGCTTTCCCCAACTCCCTTCTGTGTGCATGAACCTTTTTTGACGAGTCCCTCGGAGTCTCCTTGTCATTCATATTGCACACTTGTGATGTTGTCTCTGTCTGTGTAGCAACAATAGGCCGACACGATGCGGAGGCAAACGCCTGCCTTTTTGTAAATCTTTTCCGCTCAATAAGACCCATTTTCTTTTCCACTTTCTCTTTCACCGGATCAATATACTTTGTAAACCTCAGCTTTTACATACGTTTCTGTTTCTTGTATGTGCAGACTATATACTGTAGTGTATTACATTGTTATATCCTAACTATCCAGGCACATCCGGAACTAAGGCATATAGATTACCGTGTAATACCCTAATACTAATACCCAACTACTAAATCGCCGGGTAGCAAAACCCTAATGTTCTTTGGTGCACTCTGGATCCGGAGTGTCTTGGTTTTTTGATAGCCGAGTCAACGCACAACGTCAAACTGAAATGTCATCTTGGATGTCGCGTGCGTTTTTTTTCTTCTTGAAAGAGATTGATATTTAATGGAACAAAATGGGAGTGAAGTATAAGAAATGTCACGTAATGTGACCCACAAAGAACAAGTGAAGGCACAAGACAGGTAAGAATCTTTGAAAAGAAGGTTGATGGTCAGATTGAGTTAAAATCTCAGCCTGCTCTATCCTTTCTGAGAGATGGCTTTTGAAACGGAGTCTTTTCTTTTTACACTAAAATAGTAAAAAGAGAAAAAAAAACTGCAGAATCAGATTCAGTTGGGAAAAAAAGAAGAGAGCGAGAGACTGAGTGAGAAAGAAAGGAGAAGAAGAGGAGTTCAGCAACATAAATCCTCCGAAAAGCCTTTTGCAAATAGCATCATTATACCAAACGGACAAAAAACAGTGCGCTTGGTACTGATACATGGAGTAGAGTAGTCGGGGTTTCCTTCCTCGTAACCTGTGACTCAAGGAGATTCTTTATTCCTATACAAAATTCAAAGTGCACAAAGACGTTTCAGAAGCAAAAAAAAAACATGAAGTGGTGTGGGTTTCTTGGTCGTCTTCTTCCTGGTCCATCATACACAAACGCATGGTCGGATGAAATACAGAGGCTGTGTGTGCTCTGTTTGTAGTGCTATCTTGAAAATGTAGTAAGAAGTAGTAACTTTGCATTCTTCAATATCTCTGGAGACTGGGGAAAATCTCCGTTTCAGAGTAACTCTCTTTGCAAAGCTGTCATCACTTCATCTGTCTATCTGGATTTCTCCGCATGGTATTCATATTCATATTCCCACTTAAGTTGGACGGATGAAACAAAAGAGATGAGCACACTCCGTCCTGGCGTTCCGTCTTCCGCTGGAACTCGAAAATGTGAAAAAAGTAGTCCTGTTCATTTAAGACCATGTTCAAAAGATGATTTGAAAAACATGTGTAGTCAGCATGTTTCCCTTCTTTTGAACTTAAAGTGGAGTTACTCTTGGAATTGGAGGACGACTGTTTACATCATTTTGCAATATTACTATATAACCTGGGAGGAAATGGACAGCGAAGGTCTTCCGCCGCAAAAGGGATTTCTTTCATTTTTTGAATAAATGCATGTAAAGCGCCATGCCAAAACATGAGGACGAGGATTCACGACATGCTTCGACGTTTCGACGTAGACTCGTATCCGCATCAGGACATTAGAAAAACACACTGGAATGGAAATGGCGGGCATAAGTAACAGTGTACGTGTAATTTCCTCAAAATGACATTCCACACGGGAGAATTCATTAAAAGCCTGTATGTATTAGCGGAGTTTTGTGTGTCGTTCCGAAGGAAGGGAAAAGCCCTGTGTCGTAACGACTGGACGACACCGTTGGGGGCTCCACGCCACAGCCATTCGAATTGTTTGAGGATTATTGCACACCAATAAAATACGCCAATTAGCCCACCTATTCGGACAAACTGAGAAGGAACCCCATTGCGAAAAACTCGTGGGACGGTTGCGTTTCGAGGCAGCAGCAGTCAGTCAGTCAGTCCATGGAAAATAAGGCAAATTGGGTGCGGTCATTAGTTCCTCGGCTTTTTACATGCATTTTATAAGGACACAAGACACAACACAACATAATAAAGAGTCACAACTTGGTAATGCACACACACTACAACACCAAGAGTTAACACATATAGGAACCGACCTTATAGCTTTACCTTTATAGCTTACGTCATCTACGATAATCCTGACGACTGGGACTGTGGCTTATCCCTTTTTCCTGCACTCAACCGAACCCATGTCACCTTCATCATCACCATCCATCTGAGCACTTTCCCAAATGCACTTCCTATCTTATTTCCGACTCAAAAAGTCAACATTACCTGCTGGGAAAAGGAAAACCCCGACCGTGCTGTGTACGTTGATGAGCTTTGTTTTTGGAATAACCATAAGTCAACGCAGTTGCTAATTACATGGTGTTCCACTACGCGGCTTATGTCATGTCCAATGAGGTCAGACGAGAAACAAAGGCACGTTCCACACATAATCCCAGCCCGAATACTAATGTCAAACTTCAAAACGAAATACTGTAAAATGATAATAATAATACAAAACCATCATGAGCCTTGTCTTGTGTCCGAGGACAAGAAGATGATGATGAAATGATGATGGTGGCGAAGGACGAGTTCATTACATTATTCTTCCAACTCTATTATTCCAACTATTTGAGCACTCACTTAGCACCACGTGCAAATCCTTCTCAGTCCTCACACACCACAGCACTTCATCGCCACGAGTGCAAGTCGCTGTGAATAAAAAACAAGTATTCAACATTGCACAGCGTCAGTGTGGTGTGAGTACGAGAAACGCAGCGGGCTGAAAGTGGTACGTCAATATTTAAAGTCCATTATTTGACTTTAATAATACCAATATTATTATCTAGTCACCTGCTGATGTGATGATGAGCACTCCAGATGCATTTGCATGCACTCTCTATTATTCCATGCATTCTGCATCCCCACATTCATTTCATCCTCACATTCCTTCCACAACTTTCCTATCCAGCAACACACCTTACACACACAAAACTGCTTATCTGCAAAAATATAATACATTACGCACTCTTTTTGTGTGTACTTCAATTTTCCAATCCTTTCAGCTAAAGCTTCAGTCCAGTGAAAAGGACACATTTGATGTACGATTCTCACTCTGGCCTTAACAATACATGAGTGTAATTGTAGTCGTGCCTTGTGGTCAGTTGGCTTTTTGTGTCGGAAACAATTCCTTTATTTCATCCGCACTTTGGTTCACATTGACGGAAACCCTATTGAGTAAAAGCAGGAGAAAGGAAAACGTGTCGGCGTCGGCTCTTGTCTTGTGCCAAAAGGCACGCAGGTACATGAGCAAAAAAAGGCTTCCAAACTCGTTGTTCCAATGTCAATGCGTTGTTATGCAGTACCAAAAAACCGAGTCTTTTGTGTAATATCTCAGAGAGAAGTTTTAAAACAGAATAAATCTTCATGCGCTCAAGCGTCAGACGAAGTGGTACAGGCCGTAAATAAAATCCGTCGTCCACTCTCTTCTTTTCACGCCAAGTCATACCAATTTTTTTGGTGTAGTATCCTTCTCTGTATACGTCATATAAAAATGCTGAATTTTCAGTTCACTATTAGAAAATATTTTGCAACAATACAAATGGAAAAATGGTATTCAAATCTCGAAAAAATTGTAGTCAGATAATGAGAACCTTCTTGTAGCGGCATGAAAGTACGAATAATCGGTGATGTCAAGTGATCAGCGGGGTGGATTTTAGTTTTGAATGATCAAAAATGCTACAAGGTGTGAAGAACATATAGCAAGTCAGTCAAAATACAAAAGACAAAAAAGTAATAATTGTTCCAATTGCAAACGAGCTATGCGGACGTTTTGCATAACTTTGTAATTTTTGAAGGTCTCAACTCTCAACGTCATGCGGGAATACTGGATTCTGGCATCCCATTATGGACGACAGGTAGTTTCCGTAGGCATGTGAGGAAAAAGCGGGACTTGAGTGTGTGTGTGCCATGTGCCATGCCACAACAACCGCAATTCAGGAATTGGAGAGTTGGGTTTGTGGAGGAAATAAGAGAAACGAAAAGCGTTTCATTAAGCTTGAAGTTTAGAGTTGGTTTGGTTGGAGTTGGCACAGTTGGTTGTAGTGGACTCGTGGTTTTATACGGGATATCCCGTGGAGATGAAATGAAACAAGGCAAAGAGTAGGAACAAAAAAATGCGGTAGATAAACGAGCAGAAAATTAGCCAATTTCTCACTTCACACATATTAACTCGACGTACTTAGGCTCATGGTGAGGGCAGTGAAGACAAATTGCTACCTTCTCTGGAACCATTTCTCAGACGAAAACCTCCAGCACGTTTTTGTGGGCATGGGAGTGAGCGAGAGAGAATGTCTGTATGTGTATGTAGAGTTACGAGTTACCCTTGGTTTGCCACTTTCAGTTCCAATATGACTAGGGATGAAGGCGAGAACTGGAAAGTGAAGACTTTACGTACACAACACAAGAAGGAGAAACCCGCCTAAGCACTAGGAAAGCAAATTGACGGTGAAGCCACAAAAGAGGAGAGGCCGTGACTTGTTTTGCCAGTGTGTAAAAAGCACATTTTACCAAATCCGGAAAAAGTTGACTCCCCACCCGGAAATCAAAACTTGGCAGATTTTACAGGGAATGTGCAACACAAGCTACTTCTCTTCACCATTCCGCACATTTTCTTCTTCTCTTCAGTCTTTTCACGCTGAGTATGTGGGATGGAAGGCAGGTCTGCTCAGATTTTTTTTCTTTCTCTACGAGTTACGACTTGTATGAAGAAAGCACCCAAAAGAGATAATGCCGCCACATTTTCGTCTTGACATGCCACGCCGTATCGCCATATGGTTGCATCTTCCTCTCAACCACTACTGCTCCTCCTCATAGTATTTCGTGTACCTTCTTTTGAGCACCCAATTTCCCCTGTCTCTCCTTTTGGTTTCGGCGGAAAAACCTGTCTGTCTCAACTCTCAACCAGGAAAACATATCTTACATCTTTTGGTCTCTGTCGGAGTACTTGCACCCATGCCATCAGCCTCTCCTTTTTGACTCTTTCAGATAAAGTCCAAGATTGTGCCACCCGCCCGTCCTCCCTCAAATACTTGCTTCTCTTTTTCCACTACTTCTCTAATCTACAACTTCAGCAACGTGAATCCACAACTTGTTTTCATTACCAGTTACACTTTTTCCAAAATGAAAAAACAAATTTTGTAATTTCTTCCGTTGTTGCTTCCTCTTACGTGAATTGTGAATCACGGACGACAAGACGATGATACTATCACAATGGAAAAATAAGGGTACCCTTATGACGAGGTCAATTAAAAAACCATCTCCTAAACGGCTATTCTTGTTGTCATTTACGATTTTTCGTAAAACCCGCATTAATATTTATGTTTCCACTAACACAAAGTTTTTTAAAAAGGAATTATATGAATCTCATTTCCACGTTCTGACAGGAGAGCTGATAAAAAAAAGTTGGAAATAAACTAATGAAATTGCTTTTCATACAGTAATGTGCTTTGTTATTTTCGAAAATGTCTGTCAGCCTTGCTTTCGTATTCCAATTCCGTGAATGCTGTAGTAAAGGAACGGTGGACACGGGGAAAATGGTCAACTCTCCAAAAGCAACGCATGTCAGACTGTGAGACGGACGACGGAGAGTAAGCGCATAGAGGTTTGAGTCATGGAATTGGACAAGTGGAGCAAATTCCTCCAGAGTCATGTGTTCACAAGGGACAGGAAAAAGGGAGAAGAAACATCCATCTATGCATTCAAGCTGCTCTTTTCGCCTTTCAGAAAGCCGCTGCAAAAAGATAAGAAACTGTGATACAAACCAACTTAAATCCGTTTCGTTTTTCTTTTTTTTTCATAGCCGAAGCAAAGAGAGAGACGGGAAATCTTGTGTCTTGCCTGGTTGCTGGCGTAACTCCAAAAAGAAAGCTCAAAGTGCTTGCTCGTTCAGCCTATTATGTTCCCTCGTCTCTTTTCTCCAATAACCCTTATTCATTCAATTCTCTTACTCTTCCTCTCTCTCGCACAAACTGTGCAAGTCCACACGAGCAAAAAGGAGTACATTTACTATATGTCCTTACACATCGGTTTTTTTTCTTTTTAGCTCATTTCTTCCAGTTCACCAAGACGGACGGATGGTCATAAGACAGTTTTACGCATCCTCAACAACCAGTTCAGTACGTCAAAGACAGCATTTTGGGCACGGACATCATTCCGATGAACGCTGACACTATACATACATGATAGAACTGTTTTAGTTTTGGACGTGATGATGATGAGGAGGAAACTGGGGATATGAAGGAGTGCATTATAAGTGCTTTTCCTCAATTGTCAATGTGCGGACTGTAGACTGTTACAAAAGTCATCACAAACTAAAACAACAGGAGGCCAAGGCACACAAGCAAGAGAGATGCCCACTTGAGAGAACCCGCCTAGGATTGACTTTATGGGAAGAATTTAAGTTTCCAGAGTGGCCAATTAGTGTCAGTTCAACATGGGACTATGGAATACGGCACACACACATTTCCAGCTGGCTGCATTCTCTCACTTCTCACTATCGCATCTTTGCTTGGCAGGGAGTTTCATCAAGAATAATCCTAACGAGAGACCATTCAAGAGCAGCCTGAAAATTGAAAAAGAAGTGTGGATGTCGAATTGTGGAAGGCATTCACGGGTTTTCTATTCTCAGTTGGACAAATGACGTCATCTTAATCCTGTGTATGGGTTAGAGCATTATGAATAATGACATCAGAAGAATTCAAAGGTATATAGTGTAAAAGACTTGGGAGTTGGACTGAAAAATGGGGAAAATTTCCTTAATTTCAAAAGGGGGTGACTCCGTGTTACATAATGGGTTTATGTATGAACTTTTGCTATTCTTGTACAGTATACTTGCAGTGAGGAGCTGAGGAAGTGAACATTGTTGGTTACGTTTGGTCGTTGTGATGGTTTGCGCTGAGAAAAATTGAGCGGTACACGGTCGTATGGTAAAAGTAAAGTGAGATCGGAGTTTTAGGATTGCATTAAGGTATTATATAATCTGTGTGATAGTTGTAATGAAAGACTCCACATGGAATGACACGTAAATCACATTCTTCTCTACGCCAATATTCCACATGCGTGCATGACTATATTTCACGTGATTAAGAATTCTCGGGCGTGCATTGTGATCCCCTCCTAAGCTATTTTGTAGTGGATGCAATGGGCATTGGAAGTGAGGGAAGAGGGAATATGAACTATGAAGGCCCAAGGCAGGATCACATTGAAACGGTCCAAAAAGTTGACTGGAGAGAAGTGCTCAGCTGCAGTCCCGTCGTCATGCTGAGAAAGATAGAGTGCGAGAAGATGAGAGGAGAGGAGCCTCACTCCCTTAGCACTGGAGAACTGGAGAACTGGAGACTATATGCCTGCATGGAACTCTCTTCAACCCTGTTGAATGTCTCGAGGATTATGATTCAGAACAACTTGGAGTCATGCTTTGCTATCCAAACCGAAATTTCATCTCTGTCACCCACAATCGCTCCTGGAGAAACGAAATGTCACTCTCATCTCCAACTACATATTCTGTATTATATCAGTGTTCTTCTTCTATGATTTGACTCGAGTGGAGGCACTCAGGACGCAAAGCAGAAGAAGAGGGAGAAAAGAGGTGTGATTAAAAGGGCTCAGATCATCACGAGCTTTTTGCTATTGCTCTTCGTCCTGACTTCTTCTTTTCCTTCAACTCATTTCCGTACATTTTAACACATCTCATCTCGTTTCATTTCATGCAGATTCTAATTCTCTCTCTCTCTCCGTCCTCCGCGTTCTTCTCACGACAACTTACTATGTACAAACCATTGATTCTCATCTTCTCCTCACTTTCCTAAAGGCCTTTCACAACCAAGCCAAAACCTTTCAAATGCAAACGCCTTTATGAGAATTTCTGTCTGCAACAGCAAAGGAGCCCAGCTCCGTGAATCCAATTCATCCTTCAAAATAGTGTAAGGTATTATACGCGCAATATTACAACGTCTCCAGCAACTTTTACATCTTTTACACGTTTCACACATGTTTGCAAAGCTACGATGATAGTAAAAGTATATTACTAGTATAGTATTTCTTAGTATATGCAGGAAAATTACAAACGGATGAGTTGAGCTATTCATCATGATGCCATAAAATGTTTCCTGTGCAATCTCATTTTCTAATCGACAGACAAATGACGCTCTAGTAATACAAAGTGAAATAGTAGTCTTTCGCATTAAAAGACGGAGGAAAAGACAGAAAAGGCTCGTCGGAGTCATTACTACAAGCGAAACGTACAAAACTTCCAACAAAGTCACAAAACCACAACCCTCATCGTCGTCGTCATCGCATCCTCATGCATTTTGGTGCTTACAACAGCTGGAGACGAGTGGAGTTGATCTGTTGTGGACGAGGATGAGGAAGAAACAAGAATGGAACTGGGAATGGAAATTATGTGTACGTGATCTGTGAGGAAGTACTCAAATCATTGCATTTCCTTTTTCAAACCACCTCAAACAATTTCATTTTTACTTGTTCCAATCTTTCAAAACTCAAAATTGCCTAATCGAGTACAAAGAATTATTAGAGAAATGGGCTCTGACTCTGATTGATTTGCGTGCGCTCTCCGTCGTCTCCGTGTAACTCCATTGCATCGTCTTTCTTGCCAAAAAGTTATTAGGGAGGAATAGGAATGAATCCTTATAGTTAGTTGCATAGCGAAAGTTGATTCATTCAGTGCTTCGAGCTTTGAAATTTGGTTCCATTCTATTATTTGTTTTGTAAAAGCACATGTTGCAAAACTGCATTAACATGATCATGTCAAACTCGTTTTTTCCAAAACTTTTTTTGTCAAAGGATTGAATGATGAAAATGATGATAAGTCCTGTGTGGCGGTTTTAAAATCCCTTTATTTTCCCTGTCAAAGGGAAGTAAACTCGTAGTTATGGTAGTAAGAAGCACCAGAGTGGAAAGGTGAAGGTTCGTGGTATCTGTCGTTTCCACAGCTTTCAAGATGAATCGCGATGTTGTTGTACTAGTTGGTAACTAGAAACCAGCTCCTGGTTTGTGAATGCCTACGCAGATCAAAAATTAATTGAGAGAAGCTCTTTTGCTGTAGCCTAAAGGCTAAGTGATGATGATGAGGAGGATGAGGATCGAACCAAAAGTGCTGTGCCATGCTACTATGATTGATATGCAAATTATTTGCTTTGTCCGGTCAATTGAGAAGGTTGCACTTTTTTTTTGCTTTGTCGCACCTGAAACAATACAGGTCGCTTGAGCGAAAAAGCGAAATGGCTTCGAGGAGGCGAGACAAGCTCGTGTGTGGATTCCATCATGCATTGGACTTTCAGAGCGAACTACTACGGACCTTGTGGAATGTTCATTTGCCAAAACAACATTTTAATCAGCATTCAATCAGAATTAAAGGTTTAAAAGATTTGATGGAGGGGTTTTAGTGCATGGAGCTTAAATCCTTATTTGAAGGTGGAGTGTGGAAGAGGAAAACCTTTTAAGAAATCGTGATGGAAATTTTCGTTTATGGAAATTTGAGGGAAAGGTGAACGGACATGATAATTCGCAGAAAGGGATGAAGGGATGGGAAATGGTCCATGCTCCATTTGATGATAGGAAAAGTCAATAATAAAAAGTGGACTTGGGTATGGAAATGGAATATAGTGGTGTGGGAAGATGCAATTTTTCTATTCTGGTCGAGGCTTGAAGTGGGTGCAAAGGAATACTTTGGAGTCCTTCGTCTGGCGTTATGAGTCCCGAGACAGTTGTAGTCACTTTATAGTGAGGAGGAAGAGTGAGTCTTTGCTCCCACTAACGACGCTATGTCTTTTAGCTCCGATCCATCTTTCCGGAATATTTACACGAACACAGGGCAAACCCTGGAGAGAGATCTGCGGAGTCTCCTCACTCGCTCCCGAATTCGACTTTCCTGTGTCCTTCCTTGTTCTTGGAAAGAGCGAGTGAGAGGCGAGGAAGCACACGCTCCTTTGAGCCCATACATATTACATATCTGGAGTCGCGTCCGCCGATGATGCCCGCCCGCCGGAGCTACTTCTCCCGCGTCTTCCTGCCCGTCTCCCGCACCTCTCAAAAACTCAAAAGTACGATGATGGAGATAACGCGAGAGACGCAGGAGGCACAAGTGATGCTGTGCCGATCCCACTATCACATCACTCTACTTCCCTTTTTCTTTTGTCAAACAGGACGAAGGGAATTATCATCTTATGCTCCTGCCTCTCTTCTCAAGCCTTTATATCCCTATACCTCTACGTCTACGTCTCTTTTCCATTTCCCATTCCCAGTCGACTCTTCTTCTTTTTTTTCGCCTGTCCGTCCGCCGCCACCGCCGCCGACACGGCTGCTCCTCTATTTCAAAGTCTCACTTTCATCTCTCAACTCAAGGCAAAAACTCAACAATATGCCATTTTGCAAATCATTGGAGATTGCCTTTTGCCTATATGTGCCATAGGCATTTTCCACGTGTTACTACTTTCATTGTGTCACGCTCCCTCTCCAAGGACATTACACGATGTGTATTTTATGCTCAATAATATTTTTTTATGATATCAACCGACGATGTCGACGGACAATCAGCACATTGCCAACGTTTGATGTCGACGTCGACGTGGACAAGGAACGACGCCTTTTCCTATCAAAATTTCACAAGTACAAGTATACCAAGTGTAGAATGGACATTAACATGCGTAAGAAAGTGAATCTTTAATAGCGCGTAGAAGAGTGGTCGTGGTCGTGCGGTCGTTGAACAATGTTTACTTTTAGACATACTTAGGAGATCTGTGATAAATGGAAGCATAGGCAAAGCATGATTCCAAAGTGAAATGTGAGCGTGAGCATTTTGTACTCATTCCCTTTTTGGAGGAAACAATGATTAGAAAAGAAAACTGTGAAGGGGATGAACTTACAGTCTCTCCAGCGAGGCCAGATCTTGAAAAGAGCCCTTCTCCACTGTATGGATCTCGTTATCCGACAATTGTCTGAAAGTTAATTCAATCAAAATGTTCAGTTCATTGTGACATCAACAGGAGGAAAATCAACCGCAGGAGTTGAACCATGCACTTGCAGCGAAATTTTCTAAGGCTTATGCACTCTCTTCTATACTCTACGGCTTCGGCTGGTTCGGCTTCTTCCTTCGTCACATCTTCCAAAACACGCATGCAATGCGTACTATGGTTTTAGGGTTTTAGAAGAGTAGATGAAACTGGAAAGTGTTGGGAATCCTATTTGAGTTTCCTGTATTACATCGTCGTCATAATCCTCATTGCGTGTTCATGTTCACTTCTTCATTTCAATTTAGTCTTTTCACAAATTGTGACACGACAATGCACAATGGAACTATCAAGTCCGGCTGACCATGTTCACTCCTTCTCGAGTAAAGGATGTGACAAGTTGATGTGTCGCTAAACATATTATACTGTAAGTAAACCCCTACGTTCAAGTCTAGTTTCCTTCATAACTTTCAATTGTGAAGAAGCGGAAGCGACTGTCGGTATTGTCGAGCCGACTGAAGAAAAAAGTCCACTAATAAGGTATAGTTACAAGGCTAGAGTCAAAAAGTAGACCCTGCATTCATGTCACCGCTATGCTGTGAGTTGCCACTAAAATGACATCAAATTTTAAAATTTTCCAAAATATGAAAGTGAACGAATGGTCTTACATGATCCGAAGTGACCCCAATCCAGCAAAATCCGATAGTCGAATGACCGTCAAGTTGTTTCCTTGTAAATCACTGCAAGAAAAGAAATGATAAAACAATAAGCAAACAGCCGGCGATTACATTGGGTGATTGATTTATAGACGTATTAAAATGGTTATGGTGCGCCGCCGGACGAGTATCTAAAAAAAGTGGACGGGACGGGAAGGTAAAGGTAAATAAAGGACGGAGGACACAATTGTTGGAGATGAGAAGAGAAGAGAGCGGTGACAGAAATGTGGTCAGGATTGTAAATGCCATGGATGAGTGTTTTGGACAGGATTGTTTTGGTGTGCGGTTGGTCTTTTAGTGCTGAAGTGGGACAAAGCAGTTTTGGAGGATGAAACAACGCTAGTGACACACCATCACATAAATTAGTCTGTGACAATGTTTCACCTCAAGACAGGAGCAAGAAAGCAAAGCGGACCAAGTTTTTTCCCTCATCCTTCCATCTCATGCAATGACAATGACGCTTGTACGCTTGTATAGTTATGTCATGCCACACTGTGTACAAGTAACAATAACAATAACCCTGTGCATCCAGCAGCAATGGCATTGCATTGCATCCTCAGTCTCTCTCCTCTCACAGAGTAAAAACAGGGCGGACATAAGATCGAGAAGCAAAAAGGGAACCCAAAGATGCCCGCAGAGCAGAGCAGTCTCTAGTTACAATATTATACATGGACTAAAACTTAAAAACTCTCTCTTAAACTGTTTTCGAGTGCTGGAGAATACAAATGTGTGTGCGTGTGGAACACAGGCATCATCATCATCATTTCTACCCCTAACTTCAACTATCAGGTTCGATCTCTTTTCCTGTGAAACATGGAGGAAAAGAGGACATCAGCCAGAAAAACCAAGAAAGCCACGGCCACGTCCACTAATGCACTACTAGCTAGTCTAGCTGTATCTCTACTTGGACAAGACAGGAGGATCATCACAAAATCTTTTTCTTTTCCAAGGTTCACTTCAACGTCCTCTTCTCTTGTTATATAGTCAAGTCTCCTCCAGTTTTCCAATGTACACTTTACCGGCACCCACACCCCATACACTCACCTCGAAAATCTCTAAGGTTCCCTTCCATATGACCACATTACGTAAGAGAAGTGCCCTGCTTTCAAAATTATGACATGCATTCCCAACTGCATTGAATTGCATTGTTCTACGACGTGTCATCATCTACTCATCTTCTTAGCCAGTCAGCAAAGCATAAATTGAACAAAAATCTACTGTACGCTAAAATCGTCATAAAATTGAGAGATGCAATCGGTGTGGGAATACTGAAGCTATGTCATGGACAAATTGTAAAAAAACAAAATTCCCCAAAATTCAAGTTTGGAGTCTGGTCTCGTCGGGTCTGTTAAAGAGGAGGTGCGGCTCGTGTTCGTCTTTGGCTGAGTCGTGCCTTAGCCTCAGCAGGACATGAAGTAATAATAATGTTTCCCCAGGTTGTGCTACTCGTTTGTCCAATAATGCTTCATCAATAGACAACAAGAAGAGTATAATACGTGCTCCACAACGACATTATCTATCAAAGATACGAATATTGTGAAAAAAGCACGGAGGAGACTCTCGACTCAATGTTTCATACAAAAAAGTTGGTGTATTTTATCATGATGGGATGAAATGAGCACGGCATCGGCATGTTCTCTTCTATACAATTCGGAAGGCCTTATAAATTCTTATAAGATCTTAACTCTTTGGCTTTGAAAAGTTCTCATCCTCACTAAAACTCACATGTTTTCGTGTGCGTGTCATGGCGTGGTAGCGAATGCCAAACACAATGATGAAACCGTTCCTCCCAATTGTTTTCTCTTACAACGCCTTCATATTCACAGTTTATGCCTTCCGACATTCATTCATTTTGTTAAAATTATTTAATGTATACCTATACATACAGAATGCGGGATGATTCCGTCATTCTTTGGGTGAAATACATAGTCGAAAAAGATAATTAACAATTAGTAGGTTCTGTATGGGGTAAGGGTATGAGAACTATAATGTGCTATATGAAAATTCTGGAATTCCGTATATGCTATGGCCTCAATGCTCAAAGGAGACAGTGATGATTCAAACAAGGTGGACGCGTTGACGTTGAATATGACTTTGATAAAAAGTTGTCAGACATTGTGTCCATGTTGAGTCGAGTGCCAGAAAATTAAAGATGACGGGGATGGCCAACGAAATCATCTCGCAAAAAGGTTAGAGAGTTTAGAGCGGAGAGTCAGCCACAGGGGAAAAAGAGATTTCTTGACTGACTGACTGAAGCTCTACGTTATCTTTTGAATGAGGAATGGATGGACACCCATTCAACACGTGAGCAAAACAAAACATGTTTTCATCTGTCCTAATCCGCACTGTGGCGAAATTATGCAAAATCTGTCGTCTTTCTTGCATCTCTCAAGGAAATGGCCAAGTCGTGAGTCCCGCACTTTTCCAACTAGAGTCAAAAAGAACTCCAGCTGCGTTTATTTATTTTGAGTCTCAAATCTTGTGATTTTCATTCTGTCCCATGTTTCAAAGGCTTGTACTATTATATAAAGTGGTAATTCTCTAAATGTTCAACGTCGTCGTCGTCGTCCAAAGAAAACTCCCACACATAACATTTGAGCTTATGCCCATTACTAATTTAATGAAGATGGACAAATCTTACAATCCGTCCGTCACAAAATGTCTGAATGTCTCCCCTCTTGGCAACTCATTTTGACTCTTGGGTTCCAAAAAGTGCAAGCATGCATTTAGGACAAGCAACAAACGAGACAAGTGTACAACTCGTCTCTCAAAAAATCTCCTTTGAACATTTTTCATTGTGCGATTGTGTGATTTTGTCTTTTGTGTCGTCGTTTTGATTTTTGTAGTCATCTTTCGCATCTGGCATTTTTATCTTGACGCAATGGGGAAAAAGTGTTCACGATCCCGTGCATATTTAAATATTTATTTATGGACGGACCCAAACGCACAAACAAAACAAACTCACAGAATCTTCTCAAGGTTTTATAGCTTACATTTCAACTTGTAATTACGTCTCCGCAGTGTCTTTGGATGAGATCATGTCCTTTGTGTCGTACAAAAGAAACCTGCTTAACCTCCGGAATTTGTAAACATGTTACAAGACTAAGAAACAATAGGCAATTTACAAAGTTTGCCAGCAACGACGACGTGGACCTGACAGCTTCAAAGTGATGTGCATTAATGCAAATTGCGAGTAGTTCATATGCTACCTGGAGCTAATGAGATGAATACTCCATAAGTATATTAAGGACAAGAGAGAGAGGGAGAGAGACAAGATGAGTGTATCATACACTTAATTAATTCTTATCAAACACACTTTGAGTTTACTAATCAGGCTATTTCGTCTTGCTCAGTCTACATCCTTGTCATCGTCGTCATATCTCATGTTCAAAAATCTGAGTCCGTTGAGCCAGAAACTCATCTTCCTTCGAGAAATTTCATAAGGATTTTTTTGTATCCTCAAAATAAGTCGGGAATGAAGCTTTTTATGGAATGATGGCTCGTGAACTGCTGATTTGATACTTAGCAGTGTTGCTGAGTGGTCAAGGTCACTCGGAGCGTCTGTTGTGTGCACAAGCATTAATAGAACTTAGACAAAGGGTCTTTACAGTGTCAGTTTCTCAGTGGAAAGACTGACAGTAGGAGCAAACGTGTGACGTTGAGCGGTCATGAATTGCCGTAGGGGAGTACTTTTCTTTCTTTCATGTAAAATGATTATAGTAATGCCACGTTTGTGTAAATAACACTGCGTTTTTGTCGTAATAAGCTTCAAGAACGTCAAGATTCTGGATAAATGAGCCTCAGCGTCAGGGAGGTATGGAGACTGGAAATGGAAACTCATTTTCCGGCGTTTTTGTTGCGTTATGCCATGCTAAATGCTAAACTTACAATACTTGAATGAGAAAGAGTTGGGATTTAAAAGTCAAAAGAAGTCTTTTAATGGTTACCACGTTTTGGCACACTGTATAAAAATTTAGTTGGCATTGGCACGTATACAATTCCATGGTAAGAAATGACAAAACAAAGCAAAAAATACAAATGGGACCTTTTCTTTAAGTTGATTCATCTAAACAAAAAGTAAAGCAGTGAGGTTGAAAAAAGTCTCTCAGTTTGAGCATTTGGAAGGTCTCATTCAAAGTTTTGTGTAACAATTGGCAGCATGCGGAGCTACAGGCTTTTCCCCGCCGACAAAAAGTGGAAAGAAAGTTTTTTCTTCTGCTTTTTAGGAATCATGGAATGAAAATAATGCTCTGTCTGTACATTACATGAATAGTGGAGAAGGTTTGCACAAGGAACGGGTAAGAAGGAAGCGGACAACCCAAAAAGGTAGTAGTATAATGCCAGGATCATTATGAGTGCGAGTGAATAGCAAGTAATCAGTGAAGGAAAAGGACACATAAAAAAGAGGAATTGTATAAAAAAAGAAAGAAGCCCGAGACTTGCTCGCAACTCGGAACCGGGTTTTCTTGCCCGTTAAAGTTTTTCCTTCACTTCCCATCCTGTTTTGAAGGGAAAAGTGTGAGTTGAACACAGAGAATGGATGAATGCTCCTTTCCTTCCTTCCTTTACCTCACTCTCACTACTCAGCTCGTTTTTTGTGTTGTGTGTGGAAAAAAGGCAAAAGTGTAGACAAAACGGTATTGCATTCCATTATTTTGGACCAGAAAGAAGCAAGTAGCAAGTAAGTCGTGCATGCTTACGGCGTGTGGGGGGGGGGGGCGGACAAAAGCATTATTTCACAATAGGAAATGGATGGAAGACTTTGCTCTTATTTTTCAAAAGCAAGTTTGTCCAAGCAAGCTGAGCTGAGTCAGCTCCTTTCACTACGAGTGTGTCTAGTTACGATTACAAAAAGGTAAGACTCAGGTTCACACAAACAGAGCGGAAGAACGGGATAATTTTGGCCTACTTACAAAATATCTAGTAACGACAAGGCGAAAAGCAAGGCACAAAGTTTTTTGGTAACAAACTTAGCATGTCCACTTCTTCTCCGCTCCCAACTTTTCTCCTTCGCTACATTACCGTTGAGTTTTGCGATTGCGAATTGCCAATTACAAATAGTTTCTCAAACTTGTATAGGCCGGAATGAACAAAACGACAAGGCTGACATGAGTAATCGTGAAATTTCCCTGTTTCTGGGTGACTCCGAAAACACGGGGAACCTCGCCTCGGCTGACATGTAATAATGTGACACAATGTGGGAAATGGGAAAGAGAAACTATGAAATTAATGCTATTGACCTGTGGCAAACGAGTTAAATTAGTTTTACTTTTACTTTACTTTTCCATGTGTCGTGAAAGTTTTGGGGCATTGAGCACATTTGACACTTTCTTTCGCGTAGAAACATTACCGTTTATATATTGTGCGGTGAGCATTCAAAGCCCACAAGGAAATGCTGTAATAACAACTAGGTATAGCAAATTATAAGCAATATACATTCTAGGATTAAAGGCGACGCTATGTCGTCAGGATTGTAACAGTAAGAAATGAAGGAGGTGACACAAAATGAGTCATTAAACAAGGAAATACACATGTCAACTCGTCACAACTCGTGTAGTGAGCAATTGAAGTTCATATTTGGTTCATCTCAACTGGATTTACGATTTAAGTTTTCAAATACAGAGACACATGGCCAAATACGTAAAAAACTTGTGATCAAGTTGGACGGAGGACTGACTTGTTGGAAAAGTGCTGAGCCGGAGCTGCCTGCCGGTGGGGCTGGTTGGTGTCTTATATATTCCGTTGTGCACATTGCACATTTATTGTACAACACAAAACATAACATTAGAACAAGATGGTAGAACACAGAACAGAGTTTCATAAATGTTTACAAAGGAGGCCTGTGCGCGTCCCTCCGTTTTGTTGTTGCTCCTCCAGCAGTGTCTTTTGTATCTTTTCTGTTGTGGGCACGTCAAAACGCCGTAAATGGAATTGGATTGTTCTGCCACAACCTATTTGGTTCTGTCAACTCGTCCAGTCGACAGAATACCTTAAAAACGTTCGACATGCTCTCGGGTTCTGTCTGCATGACCACTTTGGTCCCCAAGTTTGACTCGCCCTCTTGTCACTACGACTTGTTGTACACAAACATGAATCTCCTTTCCTAGTCCAAACGTGCCCAGAGTTGTAAAAATGCTATTCCCACTTTTTACAAGCTTTCCCATCCTGTCACACACGCAACGCATCTAACAAAAACCAAGTTCACCTCCTTTGCATATTACTTTACTTTTTTTAGCAGAGCAACCTGCTTTTTTAGTGTTTTCAAGAGCTCATCATCAACACCGCGCCGGGCACAATCCACCGCTCCTTGTCTATCCCGTTTTACTACTGACTATGTCTACATCATCACTCCTTCTCTAGTCATGTCACAGTCATTTGTCACTCTTCCATTTACTCAACAAACTCCCAAATAGACAGGACGAAACATAAAGACCGAAAGAGTGTGAAAAACGTCATATATTGATATATTACATTATTGTATTTTGTAGGGAGAATTATCTTATAACGTTCATTAGTGGTCACATCAAGACAACATACGCAGGTTGTCTCTGAAAATGAAAAAAAAAACTATGGGATTCATTGTACACAATGGTAATCGGTGACTCTCCCCAAGTAATGTGAACAAAGCTGATGTAAGAAATGGGATTAATGTGAGAGAGAGGAGGGCTCAAAGCGGCCAGGCATGAAATGTATTTGCAATATAAGTGCACTTGAAACGGTTTTCAAGATTGGAGGATTTCATAGGTCTAAGCTAGTGGAAGTAGGCTGCTGTAGTTGTAACTTGAGGAGTGAAGACCCTCTTTGATTTGTCTGTAAAGGGGATGAGTGGATGGAAACAATGGGACATGATGTTGAGGAGTGTTGGGTGCCAGGGTGCCTCATGTGTGTGCTGGATATTCCTTATTGTGATTGAGAGAGGGTGGAATAGTTAAGCTTCGGTGAGTTTTTTTCGGGTGATTTTGGTATAGCAATTGGAATCGGGTTCGAACAAGTGTTATGCATTTCTAGAGAGGGTGAGAAAATAAAGTGTACGTCTAATGACAAATATAATGTAGCGACTGCAAGGGAATTCAGGAGACAAAAGGGAAGGCAAAAGACAAAGGGTCGATCTGTGGACAGAGATGAGATGAGATGACTCACATTTTCTCCACATTGCGAGGAATGCCTTTAGGGACGGAGTGGAGGTTTCGTTGAGAACAGTCGACCTGGAGATTGTAGCACTGACACTCTTTGGGGCAAAGAGCGAGCACCTCATTGTTGAGACCTGAAGAGGTCACGAATACAAACACAGCCACTAAAAGCACCATGGAGATTCTCTGAATGTTCTTCAACATCCGGTCTGCAACCCGGAGTCGAGACAAACTCGTGCTGTCCGTCATTTCGTACGGAGTGATGAATGAGTCCCACAAGGACCCAACGCTCATCTGCACCACACGGTAGTCCACTATGTATTTACACACCCACGCTCCCAAACAATCCCACCGCCCGTCTTTCCCAATTTTTACTTCTGGTCCAATAATCCCCCACACGCTTTCTTTATTCTTTTCACCATACAACTGGCTGGCCGGCCTAATTACTGAATTTCACTTTTACTTTTCAAAATCTACTTCACTCCCAATGATCTCATTACACGATTCTTCTCTTCTCAATCTTTTTACACATTAATGTCAAACATGGACCGAGTAAATCACTGCAACAAGCCCAAGTCTTCTTCACTAAAGACTTTTTTTGTACAGTAGAGTAAACACGTAGTTAATGGAGCTCGTACACGAGATAACAAGCGTCGTAATGTCGTAAAGAGCAATACAGCAAGCGCAAGGCGGCCTCCTGCTCACTCTCAGTCGCGTCACTCCTCTCCTCACAATATTTTGCTATCTAATCTTCAAAAGTTGCCTTTGTCTGAGTCTCAACGGAAACTACTATGGTCCATAATCCAGGTTCCAAGATGCCTTTCCTCTGTGATCTGCACCGAGTAATCGAATAATCATAAGTTTTCCTCCGGATTAATAGGGATGCTGATTGTTATGCTACAAACACTTCCTATCTTATTTGCACACTCTGTATATATTTCTGAGAATTCCGTCCGTCCGTCCGTTCCCAGGATGAAATCGTTACATATGCACAGTAATGTCAGCAAATCAACACAAAATCATTTACGTGATGTCTTAACACGTTCCCACTTTCGTTACCACTGTAATGGTGAAATAAATGGCTCAGATTCTTTCGAAACGCCGAATCTCTTCTACAGAGCATCCGAGAAAGCTGCGTTCACACTCTCTCGGGGTAATTCGCTCTTCCTTCTCGGGGCCAACACTCTAAAGTAATTAGACACTTTTATCTTCCTCACACCTACAAATGTCAAAGAGTTACTACATTAGTCTTCCACTTTGTCACCAATCCAAGAATTGTGAGCAAAAGTTTGAATTATAGCTTTTTGTTCTTAATTGATTGAATGCAACACAGCAACTGCGACTCTGTTGTCGATATTTGTTCACATTTGATCGTAGGAAGTATGACGCCCTCAAAACAAACGTGGTTGAGTCACAAAAATGGAATCCTTCCCCGGATTTTATGGAAAAGGATTATCAGAGGACTCAAAAAACCTACAACAGTCAAACGACGTACTAAAAGGACTTGAACAAGAACACGCCGTAAAAGTCAATAGTGACCCAGGTATTGTGTAACCTTCAGCTGCACTATGCAAACAGAATTTTTGCGGCTTGCACTTTTGGTTTTGGGTTTGAAGCCAATGATAATGATTTTCGGAACTAAACCATACAGGAATTACGTAGATCTTATTCAAATATACATGAAAAATGCTGGGATGTCTGTTTTTGATTTTCTCACGTAAATGGCCTTGTTAAAAAATAAAGTCCATCCTTTAGCAAGGTTTGCTCAAAAGAAAGAGTCAATGTCACACGCAATTTCGAAGAGTTTTGAAAAGGTACAGTTTCGAAACAAATATTTGGCACGGGTCAACTGCCACTGTGCAAATATAATTGAACTAGTATGATGTGTCCAAAAAAAGACGGTTGTTTGTGACTTGGACACTTGTGAGTTACAAAGCACGACGCGATGAGTGATTCTCCAAATATTGAAAAAGTAATTTGATGATTTTGAGAAATCAAAGTCAGTAAACAAAGAAGAAGAGAAGTGTGCGGATAGAAAAATGCGAGAGGGACGCACACACTCAGAAGCCAAACAAACGTTCGTTTTCGACTTTGTGAATCTACGTTTTTGACGACGGAGAGCACAGTCCTTCCTTCATGCCTTTCCCTGCCAAACTGACGAGAGGAAAGTCTGGGGCAGAGGGAAAAAGATGTGTGGAACAAGGGAGAAGATGTGGTGGAACTCGCATCTTGGTCTGGGCTCTGCTCCTCCGTCTTCACTTTACTTCCAAGCGTGTCCCCACACCAAAGTATTATTAGTCAGGTAATGCAAACGCAACGAGCAGAGCAGTCATAGTAAAAAGCAGTGATTTTGTTGGAATCCATCTCACAAACTTGACTTGTTCAGTCTAATTCCTATGCTCCAAACTCCAAAGCTCCATGGACATATCCAGAAGAGGCAAGAAGAAACACGGACCAGAGTATCTGGAATAGAATTGCATATAGGAAATAGGAAGAAGGCCTCACGATCCGATCACCGTTATCCTTTCATCGTCCTAAGAGATCAACATAGGAGGAAAGGGTTGTCAACGTCT
>JABASF010000771.1:0-32266 GCA_019776145.1 Harlomillsia oculata
AAAATTAAATTGACATGATCAAAGAGTTATCAAAAGGATAGTAATCAAAATCATGTTAAAGTGAACCTTGTTCTAATGTTCCTTTTCGAAGCATAAGAAGGCAAATATATTAGAACCTAAATCTCAATAATATGAAACGCATGGGAGAAACACATTACTGTTTTCTATTTATACTTACTTTTCTCAGGAGTTTCCACACTCTGCACAAGAATCTGAATAGATCTAATACATTCCAGGACAAATTCTAATTGCGCTTTAGACTGCACACTTTTCGTATCCTCTGAATACAAAATATGTAAGATTCGGGGAGCCAAAGCATGAATAAAAGGAATAGAGACTGAACGATCAGATTTCTCAAAGACATCGCAAAGGTATCCAATGCTTTTCAAATTCACCTAATCATTAACAGAACATTACATACTGTTGCAATTATCAAATGATTACGTTAAAAATCAACTTCAAATTGAGCAATAGCTTACAATTTCCTCGTCCCTTTGCAAAGCCTGCTGGTACAAATTAATAGACGGGTATAAAAGATTAGGAATGCGGATAAGCTGAGGTGGAGAATCGGTAACAAAAATTGTGATAGCTCCAAGAAGTTGTGAGTAGCTCTTTGGCCCCATATTTTCATCCCCACCTTAAATCATGACAAGGTATAAAAAAATGAATTTTAGGAAAGTTCCGTAAAACAAGTGAAAAAAATTGAGAACAAATTGAATAAAGTCGTACCAGTTTTTGCCATATCCAACAATTTGGCCAACGTGCTCAAAAGGTAGCGTTCCCATTTGGGATCCTGATTGAGTCGATGTGTAGCCATACGGTGAAAGCAATGTAAAATGGCACAACAGGCCCTGTCTTGTGCAATACTTTCTCCAAGAATGCAAGTAGTCAAGTATAGAAGCGTTGGCTGGATCGCAATAGCAGCTTTAAAAAAAGTCATTCAAAGAAATCAGATAAGCGCATATAACTTTACAAAACTTACGACGTAGTACAACGTAAATGCTGTACTCAAAGAACAAACATACCAGCATCTGAGCAAATATCAGGTAAAAGTTCTAAGCACTTGACAGTACTTTCCATGAGCGCATCATTCTCTTCAGAGGTTCCAGTGGGTCTCGTTTGAAATCCAGAGACGTTGGAATTCAATGATGGAATTTTTTGCATCAATAAACAAAATACGACTTCCAAAACAGACAAAACAACGGACTTCCCGGGACACAATTCTTCTGTTCTCCCTGAACAATTTGTGTCCTCAGAGACTTCAGAACCTTCAAAAAATCAATAAGAGACGCTTTCAAGCTAACGAAGCAAGAGGAAAACAAAAAACAATTTCAAAGAGCTTTTCTTTACCTTGAGAAAGTTTATTAAAATTTTCTCGCATAGCTTCGATGACAAGTGTGAGAACGTCGATAACAAGAACTTGGATTCGTATGTCGCATCGTGTAACAAGTTGCCTGGAATAATGATGTTAACAACGATATCAGATTTGTAAGAAGATACGAATTTCTTTCATCTCATGGAAATTACCTGTGAAGAACATTACACAGCTCAATGCCCAGCTGCTTTTCTTGAGTTATTAAATCTCTGGGCCAATGTGAGCACAAGAGAGCCCAAAGACTTTTCAAGTACATCACAACATTCTCCAGTAATTCGGAATACGGCTGCTTACATAAAGCTTCCAGACTCAGACCTGCTTGCAAAATATGTACATATAATACATTATGTCTTTCGAATTTTTCTCAAACTAGACTCATTAAAAAATATTATCAACACAGACGCATACCAAAGACAAGATGAAACTTTTCTTTACGACGCTCTGTCTTTTCTTCGTCAACATCATTATTTGTGAGCAAGTCTGGGAGAGTTGATAAACAGACTGCTGACGCTAATAAAATTGGAGGCCAAGAGTCTTTATAGAATGGCTTGACAATTTCTTTTGTCTCGTTAGAGAAAAAAGCTCCACCTTCACGAGGTAATTGAGGAGCGTACTCTGGAGCTAACTCAATTAGAGCTCGATCTCTCAATGCTGACAACCAAAGTGGTGAAAGCAATTCAAGCTCTGGCTTAACAAGCTCCAGAAGATGATTTCTTGTTTTTGTACCAATTCTAAAAGATTGAAACGTATTCTTTAGCAAACTTAAATACAATGTTCGTAATTCGTATCCATGAAACTGTAAATAAAGATACAAATAAATTTAAATTACTTGAGTATTTCTCCAAGGGATTCGCCTGCCTGAATGCCGTTGTGTACTGCAGTGACAAAGACTTGTGCCCAAGCTTTCAAAATTGCCAATTTCTCCAAGGTATTTGCACTTTCATTATAGTCTGGCAATGTAGGCTTAGTGGGAATATTTTCCAGTACTGACACCATGAGTGTATGCACTCTTCTCAAATCCTCACCACCTTGACTGTTGCCGCAGATCCAAGCACTGCATACTCGACACGCAGTAGCCTTCACATACGGATCGGTTTCAACCGCAAAAGCAGGACGAAGTGCAGCGCTCACTTGTGCTTGAAACTGTTCCAATATAGAAGCGGAAGGAAAATCGGGATCTTTCAAAGACGCAAACTTTTCAATGACAGTTTCCAAGTTGAGCAAACCTTCCAATCTAAGTGGGTCTGAGTTACTTGTTGCTCCCATGAAAGCCATTCGAATGAGATCCGTTAAATGACGTAGCAACTCTAAACATACCAACATTACATTAGCACAAAGGTAACCGTGTGCTCAAAATAGAATTAGATTCCTTTCAGTTTCAGTTTTGAGCTAACCAGGTCCAGTTTGATTTACAATATGTGGAGACGTTATAAGAATTTTGCGAACACATTCCGCAGCAAAGACTCTGGAAGTCCACCGGGAATTACTCTTTGCTATGGCTGCGGCTGAAACTTCTTCACTGCCTATTTTGAATTCTTCATCATCTTCCTCTCCGCCAGCTTCGTCAGGGCCTCCATCCGTTGCTCCAACATCTAGAACAGAACGGCACGATATCGATATCGCAAATCGCAGACCTTAATGGACGAATCATACAAATCTTTACAGAATCAATTGTAACAACAAGAGCACTCACCACAAGTCAAAATACTTTTACACAACGAAATGCAAGACTGTAGAACAGAAGGATCCTGTGTTGCAGCAGTGAACACACTAACTAACGTGTCCTTGATTCCTTTTCTTAACAGTTGATCTGATTCCAAGTCCAGCATTGAAAATAGCGCACCACTAATCCCATGTTCCGTGTACGGACAATCTGTTTATTGCATATGACCACGTATAGTATTGTATTATTGTATATTAAGGTTAAGGTATAATTTGAATAACTTTTGAGACTAATTAAATTAGCGATATTAAATGTACCATCTTCAGATTGACAAAGCTGTGCAACTCTCTCACAAACAATGTCTGCGTCGCGTTGGCACAACTGTCTGAAACAATCAACGGCTGATCGTCGAAGCATCAAATTAGAACAGAACATTGACCTCTGTACGCAATGGGAACAAAAGTCAGTATTATACGATAATTGTTATCGATATCGAACTCACGAATAATGAAAGTACTTATTCTTACATATAGAACTGGAATGACGACGTCATGATTAAGCTTTCCTCCAAACAAATGCAACCTCTGAAAGCAGGTGACAGCCTCATTTTGAACAAGCAAATGTTCATCCTCTCGGCACAATATTGAGCAACCGATTTCAAAAGACTTTTTGATGTTGTCTGTTTCTTGATTACCACCAACTAAATAAAAGAAACAGCTATTAGCATTATTTGCGGTATTCATATTCAAGCAAAAAATTATAAAACAAACAATTATAGACCTTGTAGCTCTGGTCCTATCCCCGTAATCAATGCAGCCATCATTTTTCCAGTAGCTTGGCGTAAATCCACAGACGATAATGGAACGGTCATCATTAATTTCAATACAAGACTAAGAGAAGGTTCCACGTAGGATCGAAACAATGGGCCACCAGTGTCAGCAACCAGTGCAAGTGAATGAAGGGCCCACATCTGAGAAAGAATACCAAAAATTGAGAAACGCTGTTGTTTAAGTGAAGGTGATTGGTATTGTGTTCTTCATGATCAATCGTACCTGTGTTTCTGGTGATGAATGATCTTGAGCAAGGTTCAAAAGAATGGAAACGCTGGCATGTTGATGCCGAGATGAATCCATTCCTCCAAGGTACTTATGCAGGCATCCCAAAGCCAAGGAATGTCCTATACGAAACATTTCATTTCCCAAAATTGTCACAATTGTCTTACTGACTAATTAAATGCATTGCACTCGAATTAAAACAACTGAAATACACTTTACCAGTTCGGCTAGCTACTTCTCTCAGCGCTTTCAACTTATCAGCACAATATTGAGTCATTTCAGAAGTGAACTTTGAGTCTCCAACACATTGAGCAATTCTTCCCAAAACTTCTGCTGCTGCACAGCGAATTGTGCAACTTGTGTGTCCCAGAACGTTCTGTCAATCACAATTTACAAATACTCTCAATTCTTAATTGTTCATTGACCATCACGACAATTGATAGTTTTTTAAAACGAAGAGTTTGTGAATACCAAAACAAGCTGCTGGCAAATCTGCTTTAATTCTTCAGTTCCCTTCCCTTCTTTGAAATTAGCTGCATTAGTCAGTCTCCGCATGAATTTCAGTGCACATAATACGGCACAAAATATATTGACTAGAACTGCTTCTTTCCTGGCATATTTTGTTACTTTGAGACATTCTACAAAGTGATCAATCAACTGTGTTCGGTGTTTTGTAGAAATGTGAGGGTACAAAATCCCAAAGAGTTCGATGGAAGCATCAATTACACATACGCCCAAAGGTAACGGAATTGGTACCATTGTTCCCTACAATTTTCAATTATTTTGTTTTAATTCAGTCCATTAAATCGTAATTAATCGTTAACTTCGAGGTACTTACCTCTGGAAGATTGCGGTACAAACTACAGGGATCGTGCTCAACAGCACCAGAACCCGCTGCGCCCGTTGGTTGAAGCTGGTAAAGGACAGAATGTTCAATAATCAATCAATAGTTCAATGCATTGGATGTTTTCAGTGTATCACACCATGCTTGTACCAAAAAAATGTACAAAAGTGCAAAGACTCATGCAAATACAGAAAATACAACGAAGATCTATCGTACACAACAGCACTACAGCATAACAATATTAGTATATTTAACTTCAACCTATTAGAGAAACTATCAAAACTACAAGTGTTATTCAACCTGATGGGCCTGCGAATTTCGTTGCGTTGCGAGTGGAACGAAAGCATTAGAAGAAAGTACAATGAAATACACAGCTTTAAATTGACAGTTAATTACAGAAATGGAAACGTGAAAGTGGCATTGACAGAGTTTGGTTATTTATACTTAAAGTACTTTATAAAATGTACTTACTATATAACTTTCAGTGCTAATATTGTACAGAACTATTACGATGATGTGAAACATGACACAACGTACCTGATCTTCGATGGACATATGGTCACTGACCAAACAATTGAAAATGGAATTTGATTGACAAACACGATTGAAGAGTGATGTTGTTGTATTGGCAGCGTTGTCATTTAGGGTAAGTTCCCATATCACAAACCGTAGCATATGAGTGTAGGAACCTTAAAAGTCAGAATTATGATTGACAAACACGATTGAAGAGTGATGTTGTTGTATTGGCAGCGTTGTCATTTAGGGTAAGTTCCCATATCACAAACCGTAGCATATGAGTGTAGGAACCTTAAAAATCAGAATTAATTACATTCAGTACTGCATTCACAAACTTTTGGAACTATGTAGTCGACAAGAAAGCTTACGTTCAAAAGCTGTAGGTTTGATCAACGATAATGTTTCATACAGGCGAAATCTCAGAAAAGCTGCAGAAGCTTTTAATTGTTGGCCATAAGTTTTGAGTGTTGACGACAAACTGAAATAGTGAGATAGTCGTTCAAAATAAGATGAAGTTTAAAAAATGAAGACAGTAAAAGTAATACAAGAGAAACCACAAAAGATGAGACTGACTTGGTCATCATTGCTAATGCTGACTCAATAGGAACCAAAAGTCGGGATATAATCTCATCAGTAACCAGGTCAGGGCAATGGAGCAAGAAGCTGTGTATGGAAGACAGTGCTCCAGCTCTGCCTTCCAAAGTGACCTAGTAAGGATGGAAACAATAAAATAATTATTCTTCATTTTGAAATGGTGCAATATCATTAAAAATGGAACATGAACTCATTTTTGGTTACCTGCCAAGTGAATGCATCTCCTCTAGATTTCTCTGATTCCAATTCTTTAGCTGATTTTGGGAAGGAGTTACGCCAAAGGAGCAGCATTCTCGGAAGAAGCGCTTTCACAACGCTGTTTCCTATTGTATACAAAAATTTGATATAAATTCTACGGAAAACTTATGTCATCAAGAAACTGATTAGCTGCGACTTCCGAGTTACCAAGCGTCATAATTGCACCAATCATAAGCCATCCTGCGCTGGATTTTTGAATCGACAATCGGCAATTTTGACTAGCTGTTCGAAGTAATTCTTCAGCCGTATTAAAAACAATCTAAACATAACAAAAGCATAAAATTATATCAAAGCCTAGAGAAAGACATGAAATCATGGAATGGACAGAAGAGGACAGTGAACCAACTTTTCCAGTTGCGTATGGAATTCCTAATTGCATGTGTCGCACGCCTCCAAGGATTGCAGCTAACGCAGCACTGTATCCCGAAACTGCTTCTGGAGACGTTTTCATTGTATCGAATGCATGAAGACATCGCTCAATTGATTTATACGTCTCGGACGGGAGTGCAACGCAGAGGCATCGCACAGCCCAAGCAGCACACAATCGGGTCGATTGGCACGGATGGATCAACACACTGAATATCCCATTTACCATTCCAATACTGGAGTCTGAGACCAAATGATGAACTGAAGTTCCCAAAGTGAGGAACAAAGCGGACATTTCTTGTAGCGCACACACAAGTAAATGCTGATTGAATATCGTTTCTTGATTGCATTCTTTTGCATTCTCTGGATTGAAATCTGAAAATCAGCATAAAAATCCACTTACTTCGTAAGGAATTCCTAAAGAATACACTTTACACAATGATGTTGACTTTTAATCCTGTACCTACCTATTGAATTCATCTGCTTTTGAACAATAACAGATAAAATTTTAAGAGCTTGAAACTGAGCCTTTTCCCCCAGCAGTCGACCAAAGGACCGCCGAAGGATAAAATTGACACATTTTCGAGAATAGACAGCGTCAACATGAGATGTTGCAGCTTTAGGATTTGCAACCAATTCCAGTATGTGATTGGTATACTGTTCCAGATTCTTTTCAAGCCACAATGGTCCCATTCGCTCCACGAATGCTACGTACGCCTGTAACAAACAAAGTTCGTTCTCATGCTTTTGAAATTCTTATTGCATTACAAAGTTCAAATTTAATTTAAGAAGTCGTAATTACGTGTGTCACTCCCACTCGCACTTCACGATTCACCCCTGAGCCTCCCTTAATAATCTCGCCTTTCAGAAAACTAGTAGCGCCTCGAAGAAACCCTGTCATCAAAATGTTCAGTGCTTCTTCCAGAGATGTTGTTTTGACTGCTTTCGTAGTAGAAACAATGCCTTCAAACAAAACAAATACTCGTATTCATTATCACGAAGACGGAAGCACTCAAAAATTGCATGTGTCTGGTACTGATAAATCATTTGTAAATGAAGACCTTTTCCTTTCGGGACTGTCGGAGGTTTTTGGGTATGACAAATGACAGCTCCAATGAGATTGGCAATCGCAATTCTAGAATCGTAGTCAGCACCGTCCAATGCTCTAAAGCAAAGTGAAGTCAAGCTCTCTAATTCTGTCGTATACAAAAATGGAGCAGCTTTCATCATCTCTTCTATGCATCTGGCAGCTGCTGTTCGCACAGACATCACTCGATCTGTTAAACAAACTCGAGCAATTCGGTACATTTCCTTATGAGTGCTAGAAGCGGCTGAATCCATCCCAGCACATATCTACAATATTCAAATGATAAGGCCATGATTATATGGAATTATGGAACTAACATCATAAATCAAAATCATAAATGCATGATGACTGGACTTGTAAGTTGAAAAAGGCATGAAATTGCAGGAAACCTTTTCAAAAGTTAACATAGTCTCAATTCTCGACTGTGATTCCATGTTCCGGAAGGATTTACTCAACAGCTGCACAGTCTCTTCGTACGATCGTCCCATCATGCGACCCAGTTTCTCATACATTTCTCCCAAACAGGAAACAGCCGCCCTGTGATTACATTGTCAACAATACAAAGCATGTCAGCATTGTGTGATGTCAAAGTTCAACCTCACAAATGTACAAAATTACACGGTACTAATGTCAACGTCCAACGTCAACTTCCCAGCTACAACTTTCACCGGAACCTTTGGTTAACGAGTCTGGCAAGGTAAACTTACAGTTTAACTGCGAGTGACGAAGGAGAATCATCTCTGGATTTCAGAATGTCATTGCATTTGTTCACCGTGTCAAAAAGATTTACAGTATCTCCAACCATGAAAACCGAAGCCATACATCCGGCAATCAGATTCCGAGCTGGAAGTTCCAGGACCATTTTGAATTGTTTGCAGCAACTGATCCACCAATTGTTTCTGATGAACCTTAATTTCCGCCTGGAATCCAAAATTCAATAATGTAATGACAAATAATAAATACATCTTACATCTTAAAGAATGCATTAAAAATTATTTAATATAATACTTACTCTAGTTAAAGTAGTTAGACTATTTTCGACAAATCTCAGCCACTCCAATACAAAAGTCGGTTTCTGAATATCAGTCAACTGAGACAATGCTGTCTCGTTGAGTATCAACGAATTGTACTTATCCATTTTTTAAAAATCACTATTTCTCCGTTAAATTATAAATTACAAGAAGATTTAAATACGAAGAAACAACAGATGACGAGAACAATAAAACAGCTAAATAAAATGCCAAATTCAGTGTTTGTGTTAAGTGTTATGTGTTGACAATAGTTAAAATTAAAATAGGTACGTCGCACGGTTCTTTATAAATTGAACAGTTTATGAAACAACAAAATTAAAATAAAAGAAAACTAAAGTTTCTGAAACGAGAGCACAAAAAAAACTCATACACACACAACACACGTGTCAACAGTTTACCACCGCATGATGAAGATTCATACTTTAAATATTCCTCACATCAAATAGCTTGTGATTTATTGCACACAGGAAGAATAAATAAACTTGTAGACTAAAAAAAGTAACTGAAGTGTTAGAGTAGTTGGACACTACTCAAAAAACCGAATTTCGGGGAGAAGAAAACAGAAACGTCCAAAGCCCATGTGTGCGTGTGTGCCGTAGCGTATACTTGCAGCTTCTGAAGTGAACTGCGCCAAGGAGTCTGCTTTTTCTGTGTTGTGTGTTCATGTGGGTGCTTCTCTCCTGCTTTCAGATTCCAGACTTTCCAGAGATTCCAGACTTGACATGACAGTTTTGTATGCGCCAGTCCCAGGAAAACCAAATAAGGACAAATCTTCGGTCGTTGTCTTCTCCTTCTGACACTTATCCTTACAAAATAAGCCTCTTCTCCTTCTATCCTTGAATTTATGGCTTATCCACACTTTCCATTCGATTTGTTCCAGATAAATCATAACATACGACTTTCAAAAAGTCAAAAAGACTTCATACTTTACACATTTTCGAAATATTTACTAGAGCGCATTAAAATGTCATGAATAGTCCATAGTTTCTAATAAAAAGGGACATTAGCACAACAGAACGAGATCCAAGACGCACTGGAAAAGGAAGTATACTGGATGTTTTTGAGCATTCTGGACAAGATACAACAACCTTGCTGTTGCTGCTTACGTTACTAAACAATTCTGACGCAGGTAAGTCATAAAGATGGTTTCAGACATTTTCACAGTCATTTCCAGCAACGTCGCACCGCACGTCGAAAGCGAAGCCAGAAGCCAAAGGAGAGGATCACACAGGTAAAACGTAAAAGGGAAAAGTGAGTCGAGATCTTATTTTTACTGGAAGAGTCTCTGGAAAGTGCTTTGCTCAGAAAAAAAAGGAGGATGGAGATGAAAGAGCAAAAACACAACTTCGTTACTACGATTCTCCTCCGAGTTTTCGTTCCGTGCGTTTTACCAATGGAAGAGAGCAGAGTCGGAGTTTGAGCATCTCAAACTACCACCAAATTAGGTTGTCCAAGACGATAAAATCTTCAAGGTGTCTTTTCTTTAGCTTTGTGCTATTATTTCTTTTCTTCCTACGCTTGCTTCTCTACGAGATGTTGAATCTTCATCACATTATTGCCTCTACATGCCCAAAAGCAAAGTCACAAAAGAAGAAGAGTAAGAAGAATCACAGGTGTGTTTACTGAATTGTAGCTCAAACTTTTATTGCCTAACTGTACATAGGCTTTATGCGAAAATGTACTATAAACGCGAAATCCGTCTAAATCCTTTGTTTTTTTCCCATAGCTGTATCCCATGTTAGACAATATAGCGTAAAACGTAATCGCATTTCACGGAATCGCTTAAATGTACATACTTTTTGAGTTAGTGGTTGTCGCGTTATGGAAAGAACGATTGTTTCAACTTTAAATACACCCGTTTCACGAGTTCCACTCATGCAATCCATTAAACAAATGAGAGGCAGGACAGGATTCTCATCTACTCATTCTACCCGAGAAACAAATGATTGCCCTCATTACTGAGAACATGCCAGTGTCTTGTCTAAGTTTTCCGGAACTACAGGTCTTTTATCCACATTTTGCATGCATGGATGAATTCCGAATGAGATGACCTCATGTTCATCAAAAGTCCAGAAGACGACATGACTAGAAACGATTTTTGTATTGTAGCCCGCAGCTTCCAGTTCCATACTCCAGTGTATCTCTGTGTACACAAATGAACACATCTTGTCCATACACAGTTTTTTCTACACGTTTCACTTCGACTGACTATGGAAGCTTCACAATCGCATCTTTTTCATTTCACTGAACTGACTCACTCAAAAAAGTGCGTACTGTGTGTCGTGGCTGTGTACGTTTAGTTCTACCTTTCAAAGTATTACATACAAGCGTACGTCTAGTTCAAGCGTGAATCCGTATAGATTGTCGAAACGGGAAGACTGACTCGTCGAGCCTGGAACCGTGTTTGCCAGTTTGCACAGATGGTTGTGTACACATTCGTTCTGCCTGCCTTGCTAAATTTTTATATTGCAAAGTATTGAGGGCCATGCGCCGAAATGAAATGCGAATCTCTCTCCGTGTTCATTTCATGTAATTTTTCCATAAAGCAAAACGACAAAACGTGCAGTCTTCATCAGGTTCTTGCATCTTTAACATCTCAGTTAATTTTCTAGTAGTTTGTGTTCAATTCATCTTTTCGTAGCATTTTCATATCTTTATATTTTGATCTGATAAGTTCCACAATTCTGCTCACTTTAAAGATAAGAATGTGCTGATTACGGTCTATACTTTTGCCCGTGAATTCACATTGCATTTGCAGGGAACAACTGTGGTATTTTTCAGTAAAAAAAATGCCGTTACAAATCGCAAAATTACTAGATAAGCTCACTTTCTACTTGAACTACTTCCATTAAACTCCTTCTAACTTAGTGACAGTTAACTAAGAACTATGGCTGTCATTAAACTCATTATCGGAAGCTTGACCTGGTTTCTTGTTCTTATCTTTTCGTTAGTTCCGGTCATATTTTTAGTGGTGTACAAGGGAATTGTCACATTGCTAGCCGTAGTGTTCCGTTCTGATCTTTATTTGCTGTCTTCTGGTGATGCTGCTGTTGTCGGAGGAGTAACGAAAGAAAAGCCCGGCTTGAATTTCGGGACTTTGTGCGTCATACAAGGGCAAATTGATATCATTGAGTTGAGGAAGAAAGTCGATTCATGTTTCCTAGCTCCGAAAGACGCGAGGAACCTTCACGAACCCAAGTACCCACGAATGTTCTCACGTATCGACACATTCGGCGGGTATGTATTTCTCAAGAGGTTACCTTCCGTGAACTTGGATGACGTTGTGGTACAAGAGAGTTTAAAAGAAGGGGAAATCCTTGAGGATTTTGCAGCGAGATGGATTCTCGAAGGCTTCGACGACAACACACCAAGCTGGAAAATGGTTTTAGTTAAGATTAATGATGCAGATACAGTATTTGGTTTCAAAATTAATCATGTACTCGCAGATGGATATTCTTTGTTGCACATTCTCGACACTTTGACAGACAATACTTCGCCATATTTGGTCAAGGATTTTACAGACTCGGTTTGGAAACAGGCAAGTCATGTGACAGATTGTTTTCTCTTATTGTTTCATGGAAATTCGCCGATAGAGGAAAATTATACTCCTCCAAGTATAAATGGTAGAATGGTACATTAATGTAGAATGTTCTCTAAATATGTAATTTAGACCAAGCAACTTATCGAATCACCCTGCCACTTGAAACTAATGAACGGACACCCAGCGAATAATCCATTCAAATGTGTGATTCGACAAACCAAAAATCCAAAAGAGATATGGATGATGGAATTCATTACATTTGATCTTCAAACTCTCAAAGCAATTCGACAGTCACAAAATGTTCATTTTTCGTCCATCATATTGACAATAATCTCAGGGGCTATACGAAAATACATACTGGAAACTAAAACTGAAGTTGATTTACCGGATACTGTTGGTGCAGCAGCAACGTTACCTTGGCCAAGGCATCCAACCAAGGATCCATCTTCACTCCAGAATCTCTGTAATCACTGGTAATTACTAATTTACTACTGCTATTACCTATTACTGTCAAAACTACTAAACTCATTCTTAAGTTATACTATTACGATGTTCTCGCATATTTCACAATCGTTAACAATTAATTTTGTATTATTGTTCATCTTTTTCAGGGTTGTGGGTATAGAACGAATACCATTGAGATCTGATAATCTCCTGGAGAATCTGCATTTCATTGAAAAGTATTCACAGCAGTTTCAAGATGCCGGTTTAAACAAATTCGCGAAACGAGTTTTAGTGCCGTTGTTTGGGATATTTCCGCTTGCTGCAATGGAAGGAATGGTGGCTTTGGATCCGGGCTTTACAACTGGTGTAACATCTTTAGTTGGCGGAGACAACTATTGTCTACTGGGGAAGCCAATAACTCGAATTCTTCCAGGATTAGCAATTCCAAACAGTAGTCCTCTCGCTCCGATGTCATGTTTCACATTCAGCCATTCAGGGAAAGTGGAAATGACAGTGGGAGTAAATCCGCAATGGTTTCCCGACCACGCAGCCATGAAGCGACTTACAACGTACATGCGAGAAGAGGTATCCCGACTATGTATGCAATGCCAACTTGAGTCACAAGGGTAAATCAATAGGGATGAACATGAAAGTTAATTAAGAATTTGTGAAGTAACAAAGAGTCACTTTAATCCTCTAAAATAATCTACTGCGGTTACATAGAAGTAACATCTAATGATTAGGATTTGGTTATTTTGCACAACAAATATACATTGACAATGAAAATGATGATGATTATACATCATTCAAGTCATATTCACAGGACACTTATTATTTGGTCTGTCACGCACTTTTAGTTTCAGTCGCTCAGTCACAAAAGCAAAGGTTCTGTGACGGAGAGAAAAGCGTTCGAAAATTCTCCTTCTGAGAATCGTCCGACGGAAGTTCTTGCTTCTTTCCGAATGGCTGTTCGTCGTTTAGAACCCATCCCAATGATATTCTGGATAACCTTTGCATACTCCGATTCTGTTGTTGCCAAAAATCCATTGCGAGATCCGTTGCTGCCACCCACAACAATGTCCATTTTAGGACCACCGGAATTGTGGGCGATGGTAATTAACCCTGCTGCCATACACTCCACTACACCTGCAATCAAAAAATAATGCCATGTCCATGTCTGTCATATTCATAGTAGTCTGGTTACAATAAAAACTAAATTTGATTGTCTCATTTCTACTTGTATCAATTACACCATTTATAGCACATCAGTTACTTATAAAAGTATAACAAAGAATAAGGCACAAAGTTTACATACCAATTCCAAAATGTTCGTTCCACATAGTGTGTAAACCTATGAGTCCATTGCCCATCTCATTCTTCAACTCGGAATACGAAACATTAATCTTCAACTCGATATTGTCTTCAATGCCCAGTTCACGGGCGAGATCTCGTAAACTTTGAACTCTCAATGCATCTTCAGAGTTGCGACAACTTCCGACAAGAACCAGTCTAATGCGACTCCATTCACTGTCGGAGACTAGTGAGCGCAATACTCTCAGTGTTTTCAATTGTAAAGGATGATCCTTTTCAGGGCGGAATTGAGCCACTGACACGATTCTAATCTGAGACTTTTCTGAATCTTTTCGTAATGGAAGAGACGTAAACGTTTCGACGTCACAAGGTGGATAAACCTTGTGAGTAAGGCGAGGTCGTTTCCAAAGGCGATTGACATGGTCCTCCGTCCAACTGGAGTTGACCATTGTGACATCACTACATCGCCCACACCAGGAATACATCCACGCAAAGCATTTGTAGTATTGCAATTTCACATAGGACAACGTGTTGCTTTTCGCTACGGAGGATCTATTATTGTACGAGGCCGTTCGACTAGACACTTGTTCAAGCATATCAGTACTGATTGTAGGATAATGGACATAGCATCCTACTCGACAACCTCCGAAATACCGAAAAATTGGAAGAGTGAAAGCATAGCCCATTGTTTCCACAAACACATCTGCAAATCACATCAAACCAAATGAATATTTTAAATTCATTATCAATTTCAACTGTATTTGATATGCAACTCAAATCAAATAGAGATGATGTGTTTAATTTGCTGATACCTGGAATAAACTTATTGAATGCTTCAAGTCCAAGAAATACGGATCCGATGCTTTGTCCAAGAAGAGTAAACGATGGATAATATGAAGCTTCCACCCATTTCCGCCGGTCCAAGTACACAAACTCTATTGAAGGCTTCAAAATTATGTTAAACCTCGACTTGGCACTGGCAATGATATCTTCCGGAACAGCATCGTTGTCACCCGTATAAACCACGAAATGATAGTTTGGGTACCTGTACAACAAAAGAAGCCAAAAAACCTTAGAATTTACCACTCATCAAAATCATCCAGCAAGTAATTTACTTTTATAATACATACCTAATTTGAAGATGTTTCAAGGCAGCCCATAAAACTCGTTCTCCACCTCCGCCAGCGTTACAATACGGATGGAACAAACCCACGGACAAACTTTTTCCGGCACTATGTCTTTTCTAAAGAAGAAAATTAATAGGAACAGAAAATTAGTTATATATAATAAATTAATATGACTATATGACTTAACTTAATCTGTAAACGAGGAATCAGTGAATCATGCACGAATCACGGAGGATTAAATGTGACAAACCTTTTTGAACGGCAAGGTAATTAACGTGACCAGGATGGACCAAAAGGTGCCCAAACAGACGGCAATGAACATGAGCATGATGAATGACTAATGTCCAAAGTCTTCAGCTGGGTCACCAACAAAGTGAGAAACCGGCTGTAATTGGATAACACTGAAAAATTACGTCGCTACAATTCTAAATATAACCGGAACGGAAATGAATCGTTGTTTTTCATAACACAAACACACCCCACCGTATGACGAAACAAAAGACGGGAATAACACGAAAATCCTGCAAACAAGTCAAATGACCTTATTGACCCATCTTACGTGGCAAAAGAGGTGAATCCACACAAGAATTAGAATGAATCAATTAAAAATTCCTCCGTTCCTTGTCAATTATGGTCCATATTGTCGCGTGTTCAACACCAAGGATTTATAAATACTACGCAACAATTTGATAAAATAATTATTTTAGCACTTTTTTGGTCAAGTCAAAAATCGTCCACGTATGCGATGCGTATTGCACTTGCACAGAAACAGAAAGAAACCCCGACTGCGACTCTGCCTGACGGAGCTGACTGAGTCTGTCCGTCACCGTCTGCATTCTGCAATCTCTGTCTGTGTCTGCTTGGAGCGGAGGAAGGCAAAAAAAGCTGTTCGGCTTCAAAGTAGGCCTATGTAATATTTTGCTGTACGTGGCGAGGCGTATCGCATTCTCGCATTTCAACATGGACACGTAGTGAAAAATAATCCACCAATTCCGATTAATTGGAATTGGATTACGGTCGAATTATGATTCTTGATTTATCGTTAATACCAGTCGCTAAATTCCACGTTAAGTGATTCGTCGAGTTTTTGAACTTCCACTACCAAATGATTGTTTTATAACTGGAGTAAAACGCACAGCTGACTTTTAATAAAATTCCACTTCACAAAAATCAGACAATCATTGACAAATTCTAGTATTTTTTCGTCTCGTAAGAGTGGTAAGTGGTGAGACTTTTCCAGTTTTCAAGTTTGGTGTTTGAGTCAATGACCACTGACTCACTGACCTACTGATTATTATGTTTTTTGTTTTAACCGATTTATTTTTCAGGACACGAATACGACTTTTCAGCTTTGATGTGGAAGGGAACCGCTAAGTGGATTTCTGCAATTCGACGTACCCTTAACCTCTGTCTCAACTCTCAACCTACCCGACTGTGATATTTGAACAGTGATAACCTGCGTCACGTCGTTCTGCTGGACAGTAACCGGAAAGCGACAATCATGTGGATATTTGGCTATGGATCTCTTGTTTGGAAAGTTGACTTTCCGTACGTCAAGAAAGTCATTGGATACATTGAAGGCTATGAGCGGCGGTTTTGGCAAGCAAGCATTGATCACCGAGGAGTACCGGAAAAGGTATTGACGATTTACGATCAATAATTTAAAAGAGTTACATGAATGTAACGATGTGCGTTTTCTTTCGTGTTAATTTGTTGTTTATGATTGTCCTGTTTCTGTTTGTGTCATTTCAGCCTGGACGTGTAGTAACATTGATACCCTCGTCTGATTCAAAGGTAAGACTGCTACCTGAGAATAAGAACACTGGTCTCGCGTATTCGACAAGAAATTGCTTTATACTGTGATTTGTGCCATTATATTAAAAGTAATATTTTAACCTTGCTAATCTTACACGAATCACGTCACACTGGGAGCAAATATTATGCTTTGTTTTGTCGAATCCGTCAGACTCAGCTCTGTTTGGCAAGTTATGATGAAGAAGAAGATACTCTATGGATTTAATATTATGTATGAATATTGAATATACGCACGGTAGAAGATAGAAAGGGCATTAGTGACAAGTTTTTCTATTTTTACTGTAGACTCGTGTATATGGGGTTGCCTATGAAATCAGTGATGCTGACACATACACAATCAATTCAATAAATCATAGAGAGAGACGATTTGAGCAATTGGAAATGTTGTTCCATCCAGTGCCTCACGATCAGGACAAAAGTGATGTACCGATACCGGAGACGTTTGTTGTCACTACTTATGTGGCTAGTGAAGGAAACCCACTGTTTTTAGGCAATGCTTCTTTGCATGACATAGCAGCTCAGATTTACGATTGTCAAGGTCCTAGTGGTTCAAACCGCGAGTACCTATTTAAACTGGCTTCGTTTATGAGGAACACATTTCCAAATGTTAAAGACGAACATTTGTTTTCCATTGAAACAGAGTTATTGTCGCTCGTTTCATGTGATGATGATGATTAGTATTATAATTAGTACAATGCGCGAATATTCGTTGTAATTAGTAGTGTGAAGTCGTGAAGTGTGAATGGAGTTGAAAAAACTAGTTAGTGACTACATTAGAACAACATTTAATGTGAGATGATATTGCCATTCTAGCGCGTTATTTATTGATGTTGTCGTTTAATTGCTTTATACTACATATACTTACTTAGATACTACCCATAATGTATAAAGAACTAAAATAATAAAACGAAACTATATATTATTTATTATGCTTTATAGAACAAAGTTTGGGGAGTAGCTTACAAGATTCTTCGTCGAGACGTCTCGACTGTTTTGGAGCAACTGGACATACGAGAAGTCATGGGTTATGAGAAGGTTCCTGTGAGTTTCTTTCCTGTACCAGCTCACCACCTTAATGTAACTGATGAAGCAACCACTGCTGATTTGTCGGATGATAGTGGTCAAGGTGGACACGATTATGAGTCGTCAGAAAACGAACCAGAATTGGAAAGAGCGAATAACGAAGACTGGTTAATCAGCTCAGACGATTTAAGAATTGGACGAAGTTTTACAGTCACTATGTATTACGGTTCAAAGGAAAATGAGCATTTTATTGGTCCAGCGTCTTTAGACAGTATGGCGAACCAGATATTCGAATGCGTCGGACCAAGTGGGACCAACAAAGAATATCTTTACAAGTTGGCGGATTTCATGCGACGCATATCTGAAGATGCACTCGACCCGCATTTACAAGAATTGGAGCTATCAGTCCGTGCACTTGACGAAGAATTGAATAATAGGAGCCCTCGCTCTCGAGTATCCATTGAGCTGTGAAGAAATGAATTCAATGCTGTATATAATCGCATTTCGATTTTATATATCGCACTCATCATGGGTCATGAATTCTTAACACTTCCAATCATTGCTGACTACAACTACAAGTGAACGACGTCCACGCAATATTCAAAAAGCACAGCAATTCATAGAGAACTTGCGAGCTAGAGCTATCGGCTATCTATCGTGTTCAAAATTCATGTTTTAGTACAAATACAAACATTAAATTCTGGTCGTAAATAAATGAATACACATGAAACTGTGTCTGTATCAATTTCAAAGCCCTGAGCCGGTTCTCGTTCTGGACAAAACTCGACAGCAAACGAGCGTTTGTTTTATTAAGCTAATCATCAGCATCAAGAAAAATATACTAAAATTAGAAATCATGTATTTTTAAATATAGCAGCGGTTTTATTCATAGACTTGTTCGTAGTACACAAACTGCAGCTTGCAAGTTACAAGCAAGCAAAAGTCATACTGGAAAATTCTAAACCCAACAAATTCCGTTCAAGAGATTGCAAGCTAAAAATTGGCAGATTAGTTTGGCAACTCTAAAATCCCGAGCACCTGATTCGATTGATTGGATGGGTTCAAATACTACTCAAAGTACTTAAGTATGCGTCTGTTATCTCAAACGATAAATCAGAATTGATAATTGATACATGATAACAATTTCAAAGTTTGCGTTATAAAATAAAGACGTAGGAAAGAGGGACATTGATCCCTAATAAACCCCAAAGTTCTAAAATTGGAATGCAATCCTATAGAATTTTCGTATTTTACAGACGAATGACGTGTGAAAAAATCACGGTTCATTAAAGGTTCAAACTATAAAATTTAGCGACTAAAGCATTAAGTGATGTTCTGAATGTTGTATAGTATAAATTTAAGAGCAAGTTTCCTCCAAGCTTAACCACGAGAGCTGCCGATGGGCATGTTGCAATGAGGACACTCGTGATGAGCATCCTTGCAATCATCCACACAATATGGAATCCAGCAACAGAAGAGACCTCTGAAATATTTTTTAAAAATGACAATGTATAACATAAACTTTTTTAAAATATATAGCCTTGGCCTTGAGTGTTCCCAGGTTTCAATTTTGTTTATTTACCCAATGAGGCAAAGAAGCAGTGCTGCAATGTGTGTCATGGTTCCATCCCGGTAGGCAACCTTGGTCATAACGTCAGCGTAGCAATGCGGGCATTGCATGCGACGAGGTTCTTTCCCGAGGTCTCCGATAATAACTTGTACTGTAAAGCATAACAAAAAATTAATCGTTATTATCGGCTACAATAAGGTCACGTTTGTCACATATAATTCATGCACTTTGAGAACTGCCTGTACCAATTTGCGGTTGCGGTTGCGGTGCATGTGCAGCCGAAATTTTCTGTTTCTGATTTTGGACACCTTTGGCATTGTTCGGGTCAACAAAACCGACGACAGCTTCCGTGTATGTTGGAGGCGCATCTTGAGGAATACCCTCTCCTTCTTCGGGGTAATATTTTGTCCTCTTCGCTGCCATGATCCTTAAAATTCGATTCCACAAGAATTTAGCAAGTTCGACACCACTCGATCACCTCTGCTTCTCTTTGTCAAAAACTGGATCACGTTGTTTCGTTCCAACTTCCAACTATAACAACAAGAACGCAAATTACTACTTTAACTGCGATTCCTGTGAACAATTCTGTAAGCGCCCAAAAAACGACGACGGAAACATGCAATCAACAATCAACTGCTAAAATATATGCTTGCTCAGATTTGTACTGCTAAACAAATCTCCAAAACAAACGAAGGATTTGGATTTGAGCGTTATCTCAAGAGAGTCAGTTAAACAGATAAAGATACTTTGAACTGTTATTTATACACAAATAATGACTCTTTTGAGATTAAGATAAACGTAACAGTTAAACACAGTTTATCCAAAAATTCAATACAAATCCTTTGAACTGTGTCTATTATCTATGTCCTGTCTGTATCTCACATATATTTATGAGTCATCCGTAATACGGAAAACAGGTGTTCTGCCCACCCTGTACGTTCACCTTCCAAAAATCCTTCAAAATAATCGATTTTATACTTAATACACAATAAAGTAACGTTTACTTACTTGTCTTTGCTAATTCGATTATAGCTCAGAAACAATCAATAAACTTATCATAAATGTATAACTGTATAAGAAAGTAGGAAAGCACTAAAGTACGAATCGAAGTGATCACTTTCGAATGAGTAATCCTTACGTGGCGAACGTATGAAAGTCAATGTGTGCGAAATAAACGGAAAGCCTTGCCTTCTTCCCATGAAATCCACGAAGCAAGCACAAAAACAGGCAAACAAGCGCAAAGCGCAACATATACACGAAGAATGCAAAAATGCATAGAAAGATAATGAACTCGACTCGAAACGTAGCGTAGCATAGCAAGAAATCAAGAAACGCTAAACGTTAACATGCGAAAAGTATACAAGGATTTGCAAACTTTACAATGCATTATCGTGGATTACAGAAGAGCTGGTCAGAATTTGCAATAGGAGAGTATTGACGTCATGAAGCGTCATCGTAATTACGAGCATGACTCTTTGTCCTCTGTTCCTCCGTGCTTCTTCGTCTGTTTCTTTCATTTCATCAAAACAGAAACAACATTAATCAACTTTTTTCTGTCGTTTCGTTTATTGATCTTCACAATTCAACTCCAATTTACCCGTGTTTTTGGCATTCAAAGTTTTAAAAATGCAATGTATAAACGTGCTATGTGCAAAATACGGTACAACAGGCAACGCTAACCAAGAAGGGAAAATGCAATCATTAATGACCGCTACACTTTTTTGCAGTACAGGGCCAACAATAAACAAACGCTTAGTTTCGCCAGTTGCGCTGTTGCCGTTGCATTCAGCAGTACAACAATTTTGCATAAGCTCAATCTTAACGGGAAACACAAGACAACCGATTTCTGCACAGTGGAAGAAGAGTAGGGCTTTTCCACCGTTTGTAACTCTGGCAATACATAATTCATATTGCTTTAAGTTTAATGAAAATAAAGCTAAGACACGAAAGCGATTCGAAAACGCTATGAAGTTGCTTTTTCTTGAGTTGGAATAACTCAAGTTTTATTGTAAATTGTAAATGCAAAATGCAAAATGCAAATGCAAACCAACAAACAAGTACAAAGGAACGTGAACGGCAGGTCTTATTGTTGGGTACTAAGGTACTAACTTATTAACATTATCATTTTTGATGACGTCATTATGCTGACCTGTATTTCTTCTTTTTTTACCTTTCTTCTATCCTTGTTTTTAAGACTACTCACCACTCGCACTCACGTACTTCAAAAGTGTGCATTTTATGAGTATAATGCGAATAATGCCAGTTCGCATGCATACACAAAATGTTCATCTTTAGGAAGATTATAAAGGTTTTATTTAATTTCCTAGTAAGGAAGACAAAAGTTGTAATCGTGTAAATGTGCTCACAATAATTTAGTTATGTAGTGAGAATTATTGCTGGTTACGTGATTATGTTTACTTAGAAATGTACATATAATAAGTATATAATTAACAAGGTGACGTCTTAGTCTTGATCTTGATGATCATTCTTGAAGGATGGAAGATGTATACCGATGCTTGGGTTTATAGGTTTATTTCTGGACGCTTTGGTAATCAATTTGAAAGTTTTGAGGTGTGAGTTGATTAGCATTTGAATGCATCAGCAACTTGAACCACCAAGGTGCATATTGCAATTAGGACACTCGTGATAAGCGTCTTTGCACTCGTTCACGCAGTAAGGCAACCAGCAGCAGAATCCACTGTGAATAAACAAGAAATTGGGTTTCGTTTTTAATGAAAGGTTTTTTAGGAAATGTTTAAGTTTCCGTATGGAATTATTGGAATCTTACGTAATAATACAGAGGAGGAGAGCAGCGACATGTGTGCGAAATCCGGACATGTATGACACTCTGGTTTGAACTTCCGCTTGACAATAGGGACATCGCATTCTTCGAGGAGATTTCCCAAGATCGCCAATGAATTCTAGGACTTGAACTACGCGTTTTAAGATTTTCAAACAAACATTACAATGAAAGTTTTTGTAAATTTATTATAGTATGCAAAATCATTTAATGATGGAGTAAATTAGAACCAACCTTGTTGACGATTTCTTTGAGGGGGTGCGAGTCGCGGTCCAGGACCATTATCCAGAATTGAAAGAGGTGGTGCTGATGGAAAGGCATGAACGTTGTAATAAGGCGGTGGTGCTTGATGCGTGTAAATGTAGTTTGTCAGAGGTTGTTGGTTACTTTGAGGACAAGGAGTAGGGAAAACGGCGGTGGTGTATGGCGGTGGCGGATCGTCCGGGATTCGCTTGTCCATTATGTGAAAGTCCTTGTTGAATATCGGAATGAAACTTTAACACCTAGCTTATCACAACAGAAATGCACTTTTGCTACGTCAATCGTCAAATGACAAGAAAATGGGACTTCACATAAAAGATTTAAAACGATCTAACGAACGAATCTATCAAACGAACAAAAACGATCTAAAGTGAATAGGTTCGTAATCCTTTGGAATTGCGAATTGTAAGTGAAATCAGATGTGCTAGGAAGACTTTTATAGAACGACGAATCATGAGGGGAGACGAAGGAAGATCGTTCGATATAAATAAACCGGAGGACCCTACACGAATCGAGCGCTGTTCACTCTCTCTATACCCGGGTGCAGTGCATTATTTCCTACCCGGATTCCTTTGTGTTTAGTCCTCTTCTACGTTACGGGGCAATGCAAGTAATTCATGTTAACTGTTGGTTTCATCAATTACAACGATACTTTTATTTGGGTGGATCGTATTAGATGTTACATAATAGTATCCTCGCTATTTTTTGTTGCTTTCTGATGTTACATATTACATTCAATTAGAATGCGGAGATTTGACAGCCAGAAATTCCCCACGAAGTGTCACGAACGCTTGTCCACTGATTCGAACCCGATCACCCTGGAGAAGGCAAAGTAAATCGCCTCCTCGGGCAGAATGTTGCCGTGCCTTCAAGGGACCAGTTTCTTGCAATTTGTTGGTCCAGTACGGTGTGAGGACAGTGTGGGCCAAACCAGTGACGGGATCTTCTTTGATTCCATCCCAAGGAGCAAAAAATCGAGAATAGAAATGTGGTCCTTGATACCTTCCCAGCGGAACCCTTAACCGTGACAATCAAGTCTCGCACGGTCCCATCCGTGTTCATTGATCCCAAAAGGTCAAAATTCGGTTGGACCATTTTCAATCCCTTTTCCGTCAGCTCGTCTTTGAGCCTGAGGACGAGAATCTTGGTGTCGGTGCTGTAGTGAATGTCACTCACGGCATCAGACGGAACATCCGGTCCCAAAGCCGTTAAGATGAAATCAGCTCCCCAAGCAGTATTCAGAATGTTCAGTGGTTTCGTGGGATTCGCTGGAAAGTTGAGAGTTATGAGTCCAGTTTTCCATGTAATAGTAGCACCCAAAGTTCCACGGAATTTGGACTGGAATTCCACCGTGTGTTGTTCAGACGATCCAGATGGTCTCATGGATGAAAATATAGTTTTGGCCGAAGCCACTGTGGCATGTCCACAAAGTGGCACTTCGGTAGTCGGAGTGAACCAACGTAAAGTCCGACGGAGAATGCCGTCATCCGAAATCAATTTTGGGGCAGAGCGAGACCATCCATAAGCCACGAAGGCTGTCTCGCTCAAATTCATTTCCGTTGCAATTTTCTGCTTTTTCTCGTCGCTAACATCATCCTGGTTTGATTTCATCATTACAAAGGAACAAAATTAATAAAATGTTATTACGAAGAATTCCGATCTGAATTTTGCTGCTGAAGCTCTAAAACTTACATCGTATTCCAAAAGGCACACCGCAGCGGGGTTCCCAGTGAAAGGCGTGTTATTGTCGATCGTAAAAGCGTCTACGATCGTCAACGGAATGCTCTTCATTTCCAAATTCATCTTGTCCAAAACAAACAATAAATTTTAGTCTTAGTACACTACAAACTACAATTATTTGTATTTGCAGAAATAATTAAATAGATCAAAACTCAAAACCGCTGTCTCGAATTTCGCAACAACACGCCCAGCTCAACTTCCACAACTAAAACTTTTGGCAAAACGAAGAGCTCGGGCTCAGACTCAAGCTTAACCATACGACTCGAACTAGGAATTAAAGCAATCAAGAAACCATAAATGGAATTAAATGTGTTATAACCATGTCATCTAATATTTACAAGGTCAGGGTCATCAAAGCAACTTTATTCGACTCATCAAACAATTTTTGTCCATATGAACAAACAAATTGAGTTATTTTCATATGAGTCGACAGACCTTGAGAAAAAATGATAAGCAGTCAAAATATGATGAAACGACTCACTCAAGCACCTAACAACACTCAGAGACTCGCTTTTCGGATCTTCTTTAGTATCTCTGTTCCTGTTAAATATGCTTTTCTGTATTGCAAAAGACAGCTGCACGTCATCGTTAAATGATCATGTTATAGCACAAAGTATGAGGAAAGTATTGAGGTTATGATCCGAACAGAGATATGATCGAAAGTTTACGAGACTTTTCCAAGTTGTCGTCGCAGAATCCATAAAAGGAACAAATAATGAAAGGTATAAAATGAAATGTAATGAGTTCCATTTTCGATTTTCCACAGTGTTTATTATACAATTTGCCAATTTTATGCTCCATTTGTGCGAAATTGAATGGCTCGTTATTATGGAGCCACAGCTGAGACTCTACGCGAGAAAGCACACATGTGAAAGATGAAAGTTTCACTTCATCGCCTTTAAGGGTTTTAAAGTAGACAGCAGGAACTTCCATTTGAAAATGATGAAGAGCTACTTTCCCTAACTTTGTTGAAAACACTCCCAACTTTCAAAGAATAAAATGTTTCTCTTTCATCCAACATGCATTGAAATGTCACAAAGGTCACAGCAGCTGCTTTTTCAAAATGCTATTATTAACATAACATCGCAAAAAAGTTTCATGTTGACGAAGCAGAATTCCCTGAAAATTGGTTAATTTGAAGTATAGAAGACTCTTGCTGATTTACTTTGATTCATATATTCGCATTTTTAAAAACAGGGCAGAAAAGGACTTTTGAAGCACTTTACATAAGAAGTATACGGGAATCCGCCACATGAACACTCATACGTAATCGGATAATTGGTATTTTCAGAGGAACCAAAGACTAACCTATTGCGTATAGTAGCAATTAGGAAATTCCCGAATGCCACTAAAAACCCGGTACCGGATGTAATCATGCTAGGAATCGAGATGATACCAATCTGCAACCTCCTGTGAGCTCTGCATCATAAAACCCATTCGTGTTCGACACCATTTTTAGCATCAGTGCAAACGCACAAGGTTATAAAGCCAATTTAGAATTTTTGAAAATGGGACATAATTTGGATAATAAAATAATGTAAACCAAGATAAATATATGAGCATTTGTTCGGTGTTTGTAAGATCCGGTTTGTAAGATTCGGTTTTATCATTCCACCCGCAGCAGGACCCGCAAAGTCGGCAATCGCAATATCATTTTGCGGTTTATGGTACAGCGACCCAAGCCAAGTAAGGGTCCAAATAAGTTCGCATAAAAGAGTTGCACTGCTTTTGCTTGCTTGTTCGATGAAATGATCGGTCGTGGATAAAGCATTTCCATCCGTCCCATTGAACTTATTACACCTTTTCCCGTCACAAATGGCTATTTGGCGAATCCCGTTGTGGCTCAGGAATGGGGTGAAATCCGTTGAAATTACCTGATCCCTCGTTGCATTCTTCGACCTGGTCTGCCGCACAAAGGAAGGAAATTTTCCGTTCAATTTCGCAATTTCCATTGAATTCGCAATCTGTGATCACGGATCAGTCAGACTGGACTTCAAAAGAATGCTATTCGACGTTGAAGGACAAAAGGATGAATGAGCGACTTATTCAACTCAAAACAGGTCTACTGTCTACTATAGCCAGAATTTGTTTTTGATTTCGCTTCAACCAAATTGAAAAGGGGAATCATTTGCTATCAGAAAATAGCTCAGGTATCTGGGAGACATCACATTATCAAGTTGCTGAAAAAGCGAATCTTCCAGCAAATTCGGATACGCTTGGTTGGACACTGCATGTGCCGTCAAACAGCAACTCCCAAACTAAGTTTGTCTTTGTCAAAGTTTCCCCTTTGGTCGTCGTCGTCAGCATTTCCTCAATGAGTCCAACATAAATCGTCTCATCATCATCCTCCAAGTCTTTCACGTTTCACCAAAGGGAAAGTCTGCCAACCAAAAATTTCGATCAAAATGACAACTTCAAAAAAAGATCGCAATTCAACGTGAAAGTCCAGAGCAACAAAAAACAAGTTTAACAACAAAGAAAATGGTGCATAAGCGTCACAGAACCCTAAGGCATAGCCAATAATTGACGTTTCCGAATATAAGTTCATGATTCTTTTGATCTGGCGGTATTCGACCAAACATCCAAGTCAAATCTCGTAGTAACCATTGTGAAAATATTGGTCCTGCTCAATCTCAGCATTCTCGGAATTGGAAAGTCGAAAAACAGCATTAAACATTTTAATACTTAATATTATTAACGTTTACTTTTAGGAGAAAGCATGTGACGCAAAATCTAGAGTGCAATCATGTTTATTCAATCATCTACAATTTCGCTGTTCGCGATGTCTTGGTTTTATACACACTTTTGGAAAAATGAGACTCATTTTCAACCTTTCCAACAAATTCACCAAAAGTCCGAGGGGCTTGGATTTGGACAAATGTTTACTTATCGAACGATTTGACTGATTTGAGCTATATACAAACATAATTTAATTACTAGTATTGATTTTCCGTTATACCTTTTTTCATTTGTTTTACTTTCTAGACACTGTTTTGAACGCGCAAGAGCGAAAGAGAAATTATAAGGGGAATGAAAAATGAAATCCAGGGATTATAGAAACTCAAGATATATACCTTTCAAAACCACAATAAAATCGTAACGCCATCAAATCGCCATGATTTCGATTTTCGATCAAATTCCATGATAGTCGTGAATAAATAAACTATGTCGGATTCAGGTTGCGGGCAGGAAGCTATTGATTGTTTAATACTAGGTTTTAGTTTTGGTTAATGCTGTTTTTTTTGGGGGTTTAGGTCGTTCCCATTCTAGTATCAGTAACAGAAACACTATCAAAAGAGTGACATAATTTCGTCGTTAATCGTTAATATTTCCAATTATTGTTTTTTGAACTGGCTCATAATTTTTTGAATAATAATTATTACATTCAATAATAATATTTATAAATATTAATGGTAAATATACTATCATGGTTGCTGAACGTCGGACTCCAAAGCGAGGGGGTATTTTAGGGCTTCTGAGGCATTTGTGGCTTGACTTTATAGGAGCCAAAGTTATGGTCAAATACATATTTATCGAAGCCTTCACAAAATTCCGATCAGTAAATATTGACGGTATCAATTTCAATTACTTTGCTCTTTTTTCACAACAAAATGTCATCTTCGTCATGTAATGTATCGATTCATTGACATTAATGGTAATTTGGTAATGTGCAGAACTTCCGGATCGCAATGGGGATGTTGCCGTTATAACTGGGGGAAATCGAGGAATCTCATTTTTCATTGTGAAGAAGCTGGTTCAAAATGGGTTTCATGTCATTATGGGTGAAATCAAAATAACAAAGAGCATCAGTTTAGCAAATTATCATTGGCTAATTTTGATAGGACTTTATTAGGTGTTCGAGATATCAAGGATGGTGAAAAAACGGTAGAATCCATAAGGAATCTGGGTGTTACAACGGGGTCATTGGAAGTGCTCGCACTTGATCTCACATCACTGACTTCTGTTCGTGAGTTTGCTCAAGGAGTGCTACAAAAGCACTCAAAAGTTCATTTACTACTTAATAATGGTACACAATTAACACAACTCATTTATTCCATGAATTAAAATGGCATGACATTAGAGTTTGAAAAAGTAACATGTATAATTTTAAGCTGGAATCATGGGCGTCGCATACTCCATCACTGAAGATAACTTGGAATCTCAATTCCAAGTGAATTACCTGAGTCATTTTCTGTTAACTCGACTTTTACTCCCGACCATGATCAAAACAGGGGCTGGAAGTGACAAGTGTTGTCGAATTGTCAACACTTCTTCAATAGCTCATTACGGAGGAAACATCAATTTTGACGATTTACAAGGCACCAACTGTTTCAATTCCTGGAAAGCGTACTTTGACTCCAAATTGGCTCAAGTGACGAGCACAGTTCAGTTGAATGCACAATTGCAAGATCAAGGAGCTCGGGTTCGAATCTACAGTTTGCATCCTGGAGTCATTCCCACTGGACTTTGGACCTCCCCTGGACCAATTATGACCATAGCTCACGCTAACCTTCTTATTGCTCGAAGGGTTCGCCGTTGAAAAAGTCACAAATTAAATAAACCAGCATGATGCATTCATGATTCGTGTTCTATTGTACATAGACGAGTGAACAAGGCGGTGACGTTGTTTTATACGCCGCACTGTCTCCGGAGATGGAAGGCATTGGTGGAGTCTACCTGGAGAACAGTCAACTTCACAAACCGAATCCAAGGGTTTATGACCGTCAAATACAAACCAGGTTAGAGCAAGTGTCACTCCAGCTTACGGGGTTGGTGAACATGGACATGGACAAAACCACTGTTAATGAATGCGCACGTCCTATCAATAGAAACAAGGTTCATTCATGGGCAATTAGCAGCAATTCTTAAGTCATTCTGTCATCTTAAAATCTGGAACGTTTCATGTACATTATCATAGGTTGGAAATGTCAAACCAACGGACAAGGTGTTTTGGATCACGGATAATTCAAACTGAAAGGGGCAAGGATCTTGGTTGTTTAGAAACCAACATCATTTACATATATTTATTTGCATCCTTCTATTCAAAATTCAAAAATAATTCATTTCATCTCTTTGAACTCACTCTTTGTTGTTGCGTCCTGATCTCGGAAATTCAAATCATAGAATTCCTTGGTTGAAACGAATAAACAAGCAATTTGTTGAAAACTCGAAACATTTTGTCATTATTTATTTCATTTCGCCAATGTGGGGCAATGGGAGCTAATGGCAACTTACTTTCCCAACACAACGCTATGACACTAGTTGGAATGGTAATTCGAATGGATTCTAAATAAAAGTTTCAGTTTGACCTTTGACCACGTGGCTGTAATGTTGATGTGATAGTCAATGTTACAGCCGAAGTGTTGATATTTGATAGTGTGTTTGCGTGACCGGTGTGGACATAGATTCATTAGAATGTCAATGGAAGTACAAAAAAAGTTTTTCTGGCGAACAAGATGCTACGCGAGAGCGATGTGGGTAATGAATCAGTATATAATTCTAGAGGACCTTCATGAACACAATGCTCTTGAGCGTAAGTTCAAATCATTTCTTTAAATTATTTATACTATTCATGCTATTCACAAACAACATTTGAACATTTGAAGTAAACAGAAATCCTTTTCTTTCACAGGTCTTCCGGACCGCACAGGTCATGTTGCTGTGGTCGTTGGTGCTAGTCGGGGAATGGGAGCTTACGTTGTAAATGATCTTCTTCAGTGTGGATTCCATGTAATTTTAGGTGAGGAGGGTCCTTCAAACACATGGCATGACATGACCTATTGACCTAAAGTGCATTTGACTGCTTGAACACAATGTTAATGTTTCCAACTTCTTAGGATCGAGAAACCCAATGGATTGTAAAGCCGTCGTTCAGAGTGTTCGAAGTGCTGGGATTCATGAAGGGAGAGCAACCATTATACCCGTGGATTTGTCCAGTTTGGCTAGCACCAGAAAATTTGCGAACACAATCCTTAAGAAAACGGATAGAATTGACTTTCTTTTCAATCATGGTGAAAAGACAGTTCTTTACTTACTATTAATTGCTGTGCGATAAGGACTATAAAATGTAAGAATACGACTGCATTTGAAATAGCTGGAATTTTTGGTCAGCCCTACGCACTGACTGAGGATGGGAACGAGAGACAGTTCCAAGTGAATTTCCTGAGCCATGTTCTGATCACTAAACTTCTTTTGAAAATGATGCAAGATACGTCCAAGGTGTCATCAACGGCTAGTCGAATTGTGTTCACGTCTTCCATCGCTAATTACATGGCAGAGTTTGATCCAAATGACATACAACAAACGTGAGTCTCAAAGTTGTATTCATGACGTCACATGAGATGTCTTCAATAGTCTATATGTCATTTGCTTCTCTGAAATCACTAATATGAGTTGGGATCTTGCAGGAAGTATTTTAACGAATTTAATTCCTACTATGTATCCAAATTGTACCAAATCATGTATGCTGTCGCATTGGATAAAAAGTTATCAGCGGAAGATGGACGAGTTCGTGTCTTCGCCTTGCATCCGGCAGTAGCCAATACGAATTTGTACAATGCTCCCGGGTGGTTTTTCTCCTTATGCCGAACCTTTCTGGGTATCATGGCTTCCAAGGTAAAAGCTCTCCAGCCAAACGTTGCGTTGATTTTTAATTATTATATACATAGGACTGATAAAACTTTATGACTATGATTCGTGATTATGAAATTAGTAATTATAGTATATGCGTACGCGTCACTCAAAAAATGATGATGTTATTCTAGGGTGCGGAACATGGAGCAGATGGACTTGTGTTTGCTGCCTTGGCTGCTAAACTGGAGAATAGAGGCGGACTTTACCTGGAGAACTGCATTACCAAACGTCCAAACGAAATCGTGTTCGACGAAAACAGCCGAAAAATACTTACAGATCATTGCGATAAATTGCTGGAAAAATTCATTTAAAAGCTACTATATATATTGAAAATCGACACTCATTTCGGTCATTCTTACCTTTATTTGTAAAATCAGCTATTTTGTATGATTTGAAATTATAAATTGATAGTAACACAAGTAACACTGCATTTTCCAGTTATCATTCTTATCATTCCTTCAATTATTATTACACTACATTACATGTGCTCACTTGTCACTTTATGTGAATTTGCTCATTCTTTGATCACGTATTGATTGGTTTTTAATCAGTTTTGATAGCATGCTCTCCCAAAGCTTGCTCTAAATCTTTCTTTTCCTTGATTTTCCCACTTGGTACTCTCCGTTTGACACTGGATGCCAAAGCAATGCAGACAAAGGTCATGGAACCGATAATCAAGAACCATCGAACGAGCAGGAAATGTTTTCGGACGTTTTCAATTATTCGAAGTTTCATGGCATTGGCTTCGTCTAACTTGTCAACCTAATCAAAGATAGAATTAGTTTAATTAATGTAGGTTAGCTACAATTAATTAAGATGAACGATATTGTTTGGTGCACCTGTTCTACCCATGCAAAAGGTATTAAGGCATGTGAAGCATTCAAAAAGGGTGGCATAGCTGGCCAATTCATGAGTTCAATGAAAAACTGGATTTGGATGAGAGTTTCAACTTGAGTGCCTTTTAACTTTAATTCAAATAATAATTATTTCTATTAAAGTAATTATTATTAGTAGTTGAAAGTTGGTTGTTGGTTTCATGAAATGAACATTGAACAGACGACAAATAGGCAATTTACGGTGAGTTTACTTCGCTACTTAATTTACATTTCAGTCAGTGTTGGGTCACTGACAGTGATCACTGCAACCTTTGCAACACAGTTGGTCACGTTTTGCCAAAAGGTGACAGTTTAGCATTGGTCACTGCGGTGATCA
>JABASF010000772.1:0-32258 GCA_019776145.1 Harlomillsia oculata
GTGGCAACAGTCTCACCGGCTTTCTCAGCAATTGCCGTTGCAATGGCGGCCTTACCTTGAATCGCAGTGGCGTGGGAGCTCTTGTCACCTAATAAATTGATGTATTATTTGAATTAAAAATGCCTTTATGAATCAATTAGTAGGAGTCACTCAAGCAGCAATGTGTAGCTTACCCTTGGAAATTGCAGATGCTTTGGAATCACCCTCAAGCCCAGCCTTAGCATTAGCAACAGTCTTTCCTTTGTTTTTGTCATCGGCCTGTCTCTTCTTTCTTTTAAATTCGTTGACTCTGTCAATCTTTCCCAATGTCGATACTTCCTTTCCAACTGAGTCCATATCTTCAGCCATAAGTGTTTTTGAATCGAATGAACTCGAGTCCGCTGTTGGATCGGCATATGCATTCGCAACAGCACCATCAGCTCCCGTTGGAGAAACCGCCTCCGAATAAGAATCTCCACCATGAGAAACTGAATCGGATTTTGCCAACCCGCCCTTGTCTGCCATTGCCGACGATGCTGCATTACCTCCAGCATTTGCGTTTGCTGCAGATTTACTGCTTCCACCTCCTGCTGTTAAACTGTTTGATTTTGATGATCCACCTCCAGTAGCTGTTGCTAATGAATCTCCCGCGCCCGTTCCTTGAGCAAATGCACTGGACTTGCTGGCACCACCCTTTTCAGCTGTTGCATTCGACGTAGCAGCACCGGCAGCGTTTGCCAATGCATTTGAATCAGAACCACCACCACCTGCTGAATAGGCCTTGGCATCAGCAGCATTTCCTTTTGCAATTGAATCCGCTTTCGCCTTTCCGGTCCCAAGAGATTTGGAGTGTGCTGCGGCAGTTCCAGTTCCTTTACTCATTGACATTGAAGTTGCTCCGTCTTTCCCAGATGTTTTTGCATACGCGTCAGTTTCTCCTTTTCCCTCTGCAACTGCACTGGCTTGTGCGGATTTACCATCAATTGCGCTGGCCTTTGAGCTCTTCTCACCTGTAATTAAATTCATTAATTGTATTAACACAGGCCAAAATTCTGGAGAAAGTTGCTTCACATATAACTGTATTTACCCTTTGAAACTGCCGAGGCAATGGCATCGCCTTCAAGTCCTGCTTTCGCATTGGCAACTGTTTTCCCCTTGTTTTTGTCATCAGCTTGACGTTTCCTTCTCACAGTGAAATCGATGGCGCGGTTAAGAGCCCCCATTGTTCCGACCTTTGTGGCAATGTCAGTTACATCTCCATCCATCAAAGTTTTACCATTGAAATCCCCTGATTCTTTTTGGTCATCAGCAAATGCATTTGCAACTGCTCCATCATTTCCAACTTCAGAAACAGCTTCAGAATATGAATCACCACCATGGGACACGGAATCTGATTTTGCCAATCCTCCTTTGTCCGCCATGGCGGATGAATGAGCGTTACCGTCCTTGTTAGCATTGGCGGCAGATGAAGATGATCCTCCTCCAGCCGTAAGTGATGTTGATTTTGACGAACCACCACCAGTTGCCGTCGAAAGTGACCCAGCCGTACCTGTTCCTGCTGCATTTGCTGTTGACTTTGAGTTTCCTCCTTTTTCTGCAGTTGCGTTCGATGTTGCTGCACCCGCAGCGTTTGCCAATGCATTAGAATCTGAACCCCCTCCATCCGCAGAATAAGCTTTGGCATCTGCAGCATTTCCTTTTGCAATTGAATCAGCCTTTGCTCTTCCTTTACCAAATGACTTGGCTTCAGCACCGGCAGTACCCGTTCCCTTGCTCATTGAGCTAGACTCCGCACCATCAGTGCCATTAGTTTTTGAGTAGGACAGTGTTTCTCCTTTCCCTTCTGCGACGGCAGTAGCTTTAGCCAGTTTGCCGTCAATTGCATTGGCCTTTGAGCTTTTGTCACCTAAAACGTTCAAAATGGAATGTTAAAGTATATTTACTAAATATTTATTAAGGATACAGAATTTAATTAATAGATACCCTTTGAAATTGCAGAAGCAAGCGCGGCACCGTCGGATCCGGCTTTGGCATTTGCCACAGTTTTTCCCTTGTCTTTCTCAGTCTGACGTTTCTTTCTTCTGTTGAAGTCAATGTTACGTTCAACCTTGCCCATGCCTTCAACTTGTTTTGCCGTCTCATCAACGTCTGATTGCATCAAAGTCTTGCTGTTGAAATCTGCTGATGCGGCTTCCGGATCTGCGTATGCATTCGCCACGGCCCCGTCCTTTCCAATTTCCGACAATGCTTCAGAATAGGAGTCACCTCCATGTGAAACTGAATCAGACTTGGCCAATCCTCCCTTGTCAGCAACGGCGGATGAATGTGCTCCTCCTCCTGTATTGGCATTAGCGGCTGATGTTGACGATCCACCTCCAGCGGTGACAGAGTTGGATTTACTAGATCCACCTCCAGTGGCTTGTGCAAGTGAATCTCCAGCTCCAGTTCCTTGAGCCACCGCAGTCGAACCGCTGTTTCCTCCTTTTTCAGCAGTGGCATTTGAAGTAGCTGCTCCGGCTGCATCGGCAAGGGCGTTAGATTTGGATCCCCCACCTCCGGCGGAATATGCTTTGGCATCTGCGGCGTTTCCTTTGGCAATGGAATCTGCTCTAGCTTGACCTTTTCCAGTACTGGAAGCCAAAGCCGCACTGGTACCGGTTCCCTTCGAGAATGCACTGGACGTAGCTCCATCGTCTCCAGCAGTCTTTGAAGTGGCAACAGTCTCACCGGCTTTCTCCGCGACTGCTGTTGCAATGGCGGCCTTACCTTGAATCGCAGTGGCGAGGGAACTCTTGTCACCTTTAGTAAAAGTAAAGATCATTGATTATTATTGTTCTTTTGAGGGGGCGTGATTTATGTACAGTATGCTTACCCTTTGAAACTGCGGATGCTTTAGCATCACCCTCAAGTCCGGCCTTAGCATTGGCGACAGTCTTTCCCTTGTTCTTGTCATCTGCTTGACGTTTTCGTCTTCTTGTGAAGTCAACTTCTCGGTCCAATTTTCCCAATCCCCCGACTTCACCTTTGACAGCTTCTATGTCTTTTTCCATCAGAGTCTTACTACTGAAATCAGCAGAAGCAGCTTCTGGATCTGCATACGCATTTGCCACAGCACCACCCGTTCCAATTTCAGATAAAGCCTCAGAATATGAATCACCGCCGTGAGAAACGGAATCGGACTTGGCCAATCCTCCCTTGTCAGCAATGGCGGATGAGTGCGCTGCTCCTCCTGTGTTGGCATTAGCGGCTGATGTTGAAGATCCACCTCCGGCAGTGATTGAGTTGGATTTACTAGATCCACCTCCAGTGGCTTGTGCGAGTGAATCTCCGGCTCCAGTTCCTTGAGCGACTGCTGATGATTTACTTTGTCCACCCTTTTCAGCTGTAGCATTACTCGTGGCGGCTCCGGCAGCATTAGCAAGAGCATTGGAATCGGATCCTCCGCCTCCTGCAGAATGCGCCTTGGCGTCCGCGGCGTTTCCTTTGGAAATGGAGTCGGCTTTTGCTTTACCTTTACCTGTACTGGATGACAACGCTCCACTGGTTCCGGTGCCCTTTGAGAAAGCACTTGATGTAGATCCATCATCTCCAGCGGTTTTCGCAGTGGCCAAAGTTTCACCAGCTTTCTCAGCGACGGCAGTTGCAATAGCTGCTTTTCCTTGGACGGCGGTTGCTTGGGAGCTCTTGTCGCCTACAATGGATACGTTTTTTTGAATTGCTAAATACTTTATGGATTAAAATTTAATTAAAGTATATGCTTACCCTTTGAAATTGCGGATGCCTTGGCATCACCCTCAAGACCAGCTTTGGCGTTGGCAACCGTTTTTCCTTTGTTCTTGTCATCTGCCTGACGACGCCTACGGAACCTGAATTCAGGGTTTCGATCTTGACTTCCAAGGTTTTCTGAATCTTTATTCACTTGAGCCATGTCACCCATCATAGCCTTCTTTTGGTCAAAATCGTCTGAACCCTTTTCGAAGTCACTGAACGCATTAGCTTCCGCACCGTCTTTGCCTTGGGTTGATTGAGCTTCTGCAACTGAGTCACCTCCGTGCGACATAGAGTCAGCCTGAGCCTTTCCTTCTTTTTCTGCAAGGGCAGTGGATCTTGTGTTTCCTCCCTCATTGGCCTTTGACGTAGCTCTGCTTTCACCACCTCCCTGAGAAACTGTTGTTGCCTTTGCGTTGCCTCCACCTTTACTAAGCGCGTCTCCGTCAGCAGCTCCGGAACCTTTAGCAAGAGACGCGGCCTTTGATGAACCGCCACCGTAAGAAGTTGAATTGGAAGTTGCTGCTCCGGCCTTAGCGGCTTGTGATGACGCCTCGGAATTACCACCTTTCGCAGCAAACGCATCGGAATCGGCATCGTTTCCTTCTGAAACTGCACTTGCTTTGGCTCTTCCAACACCATCTGCTTGAGCAAGGGATTGAGCTGTTCCGTCACCTTTGCTAAGAGCCTGACTCTCAGATCCTTTGTCTCCTGCAGTCTTTGCTCGGGCGAGTGAATCACCTTGTTTTTCTGCGATTGCCTTGGCCTTTGCCTCCTTACCGTCGAGAGCCGTTGCCTTTGCACCCTTGTCTGTTCCTGAAGTTTTTAAATGTCAATTAGACTCTGGTATCAAACATTTAAACTATTCGATTCAATTATAGAAAAACCAACCTCTCGCCACAGCATTAGCGTTAGCAAGTCCTTCATTTTGACCAGCCCTTGAGTTGGCAATAATCTTAGCATCAACCTTTGAAAGTTGGCCTTTGTACGCTCTTGTTGGATTAAAATTTGAGTCTTCTGATTTAATATCACCAGGCTTCAAGTCTATGTTGGGTTTGCTGTCGGGTTTACTGTCTCCACCAGTCGTTCCGGTGGATCCACCACCATCGCCTTCGCCAGGTCTCTTCTTACCCTTCAATCCTCTGACGTCAGGATCTTCTTCGTCTCCGAATTCATCGTCTACAGGTTCTTTTGCCTTTGTGGCTTGTTGAGGGCCGGTGTCTGCTTTTTTGCCAGCTCCCGAGTCAGGCGGCTTTCTACCACCTCCGTTGTCACCTCCATTCGTTGGACATTTTCCATTGTTTGAGTCAGGACATCTTCCAAATGCACAAGCCACCTTTTCCATCGAATCCATCCTACCGAGGTTGTTCTTGTTGAAATCAATCTTGTTGAAGTCCACTCGAGATTTCTTGTCATCGCCTTTTCCCTTCTTGCCTTGTCGATTTACCCAGTCGTCCCATTCAATGGTTGGACCTTCTTTCGTATTCATTCTGAAACATTTACAATTGTATACAAATTAAACTCTGATTGTAAGTTTACTTTAAGTTACAGAATCGTGTGAATTGTACCTCGCATACGCAATGAAGACATTATAATAATCTTTCCCTTCACATTTTCTTAGGACCACATAGACATCAGATTCCTCCTTCCCTCGGTCATCACCCATATGGTCAAGTACAATGACGTCAGCTCCTTTGTCACCCATACTGTCTTTCCCTGTCGTGAAGACAATAGGTCCATCGGGACTGTCCAAGTGGTAGACCATATTCTCCCCCGTCCACTCTTGATAGACTTTCGGATCGTTTTTGAAACTGTCTGGCGATAAAGCTCTAGCTTCGCATTTGATGAGTTCAGGCGCAGTTTGATAAGGTGTAGGATTTGGACTCTGCCTTTTGAATCGGGCAGAAGATAATCGACTTCCCCCAGGGGTTACGTCAATCCCAACTGCTCCACTCAAAAAGGAAAACAGGAACAGCAGAACAACGAGCATGTTGACGCATCGGCTTGTTTTTCTTGATTCTCCTCCTTGAAGAGTGTACTCAGGTTCTTCTTCCACTTCTTGAGTCATAATTCTAGCTGCTAGTCCCGAAATCACTTTGTTCGTTCCAGGGATCTTATAAATCTTATCACCTTTCTTGTTCAAAGGTGATATCATTACTACCCACGGAGACGTGACCATCACGGTTCTAATTGTTTGGTACCCTTAACCTAATGGAAATGTAAATAGTGTGAGACAAAAGTTTACACACACAAAAATTAAAGTTAGACCTGTCACCAAACTTTCAAAGCTCGATTTTTTGTCACTTCACTCCACGCAGAATAATGAGAACTAAACCATTTGTACTGGAATTTATACAGAGGAAAAAGTGGACACTGTAATGGGGCTGATGTTGACGTTGACTGTTCCCCAGTCAAATGCCAAGCACTCAATGATTTCATTCCATCGTCACTCAGTTTATGCTTTGGCCTCCGCATACTATGTTCAAAAATTTATTTGAATTCCATAATTCAAGTTAGTACAGCAGTAAATATAAAAATTCTTGCTGTTGCTCATTGCACAAGTACAATTTTTAATAGCATTTATTATTGAAATTCCAAATTCCTTTGAATGCGCAATCCTACGTCAGTGAAATGCAAGACACATTAAGTAATAACGTTTAATATTTAGCATCAGAGTTTCACTTTTAATTGTTCCATACATTTTGCTTAATGAAGTATTGTATTAAATTGTATGTAATGATTGTACTGTAATTGTATAACGTATGACAAAGTTCTGGCGCAATCCATTGTTATGTCATACCAAAGTGAGAGTTGGATAAGAATGCCTGCTATTTCCAAAGATTTTTTTTTATTGCAGCTGCCTCTAATTTTACTAATTACTTTATATAGTTTATTACATTTTGCATTCCATGGTGCAATTTTACAACTTTGTTTGCTGTACTTTCCATAAAGTTATGCTGAACGTCCATTAAATGCTTTACGAAGACTAGCAAATTAGTAATACAAAATAAAGATTCAGATGGCTGATTTTGATCCCTTTGACGTTACAATTTACGTTTCTATGAGATTTGTATACCATTGAATTACGAATTTGTTGATAGATTGGGGACGCAGAAGTCCTGGGGCAATGCAAGATAATCTCATTGCATGAGCGACATAGCTAACATAATACTTTCCTTTATACTTTTTTTCTAGTGAAAAATGCATGCGCATGCTTAAAATGAGTTTTGGTATTTGGGAAATGTGTGTTGTTTGGGCGTTATCGATTTTGCTTTCTCCTTCTCTCGCACAATCCCTTTTCTTGTGAACGAGTTCTCACTTACTGTTTCGTTCCCTTTCATTCCTGGCGCATGTTCGTAATAGGTTTCAAGACGCACCCACGAACTTTGGAGGAAGAGACAGCTTAAACTTTGATCGTTTTAAGTTTAAAGTAAAAGTAGATTAAAAATGCTAATTTTGTTCAGTTAGGCAAATCACAAGTAGTAAAGTCAGTTGCAATGTCAAGTTTGGGAGCATTTGGAGCTGGAAAGGCGGGAGCGCCTTTTGACCCTGTCACATTTGCGAAAAAACCTATGGTGATTCTCAGAGGCACTTGCTTGGTAAGTCTCTTTTTTGCTTTAAGCTTTAAAGCTTTTTAAGGTAAATGTGCAGTAACAATGACGCTTCGAAAGAACTAGCTTTCACGCAATAAGTTGAGCATGATCAACGATGGACTTTGTGGTTAGGGGTTTTATATGTAATCAATTCATGATATAAGTACATATAATAGTAGGTCTGTAGTAGGCAGTAGGCTCAATATTGATAATTAGCTATAATAATTAGCTATTAGCATATAATAATATTTTGCTCTGTACATTTCCAGTTATTTGCTATCATCGTTTTCGGTTGCATATCATCGGAAGGATGGCGATATGATTACAAATTGAAACGAGAGACATGTCTGTACAACAATGATGGCAATGCTTGTAATTATGGGGTTGGGATTGGAGTAATTGCATTTTTGGCTTCGATTGCGTTTCTCGCTGGAGAATACCTATTTGAACAAATGTCGAGTGTCAAAACAAGGAAACATTACGTCATCGCAGACCTTGCATTCTCTGGTTTGTTTCCTTTTTTATACATGATTTTCAGAACTACCGTTGTCTTCCATTGCATAATTAGCATCAAATTATATACAAATTACATTTACAGGTTTATGGACATTTTTATACTTGGTTGGATTCCTGTACTTGGCATCACAATGGAGCAAAACGGAAGACGGAAACCTCCCTCAAAATATCTCGACAGGAAACATCAAAGCGGCCATCGCATTTTCGTTCTTTTCCATCTTTTCATGGGTAATGATGAAGTAATGATTCTAATTTTCTAATGATGATTGATAAATTGATAATGGACAAAAACGAACACCGCACACAACCATCCAATCCAGCTAGATCAATTTTTCAGTCGTAATTAATACATTAGTATATATCCATTAATCGGCATTTTTCTCAATCTTAGGGAGGTTGCGCATATTTGGGATTTTTGCGGTTCCGTGAAGGTGCAGAAGGAGCATTTTTCAATGCAACACAACTCACTTCTGAATACGACAACCAAACTCCAAACACGTACTCTTCATTTCCAGGTCTGTTTCTATGCTTCGAATTTCAAATTACGAAATCAGTTTCAAAAATATGCTCATCTCTGTTTTATAATAAAGGAGGACAAGATGCACCTGGAATGGGCGGTTACACAGATCAGCCATTTTCGGGACAAAATGTTGGGAAATACGACAATTTCAATCAACCAACTTACTAAAAAGATTACTTAACGTTATATTTTGAAATTATTTAAAAACAAAGGATGTTGAGTTAAGAAAAACTCGTTGCTTAAAAAAATGTTCTTGTTTGTGTTTGAGGAATGAAAAAATACCCGTGTCACAAAAACAATACTTAAAATTAGATGTACATAATAAAAAAAATCCCAGTGTTCCTCCATGTAAAATACTATAAAAATAATAAGATTACAAAACATAAATAATCATTACAGTATAATATAATATAAAATACAACCAAAATTATAAATGTAGAAAATGTAGTAAAGAAAGGACCTAATCAATAAAAACCGTAGAGTTAAAAAAACAAAAAGATAGAGCTTTTCGTGTTTTTATATTCATTCATTCATTCATATGAACCATGAAACAATATGAAAAAGGAAAAGGAAGCATGAATAAGTGACGTAAAAAGGGAAAATGTCTGTCATCATCATAAACCTTTTATAACCGTCATAAACATTACTTGAATTGGCAATAGGCAATCCAACCGCAATAATGCTGTCGGCAGACGATCATGGCCATGAATGGAGATGACGTAATCAATTTAGAATTTGCTACCATTTAACGTTTAATAGAATTTTATACGCGTCGGGATTATTATGTAATGTCCTATTAAAAAAGTTTGGACTTCAAATTTTAAGACTCTGACGGGGATGGCATAATTTTTTATGCTGAAACAAGAATCGAATAAACGTGGAAAAATGTTCCATGTCTAGGTCTTTGTGAAGGATCGGATCTCAATAAAAGCTATATTTAGCACAAAAGACTGTATGAATATGGATTTTAATGTCATGTGCATGTCACAAAAACAAAAGCCAATTTCATTTTCTTCACCCCTACGCCACCTGTTTCAGAAGGCCTTTTCCCGTCCCAAAGCAAAGTCTCCAGTCTCCACGGTCTCCACCTTCACGTTTCCCATTCCTCCGATTCTCCGATTCGGAACATTTTCTCCGTCTTCCTCCCGTACTAATGTAATAATAGGGAATTTTGCACACAGCACAGGTTTAAGGCCTTGTCTTGTAGAGTATAGGAATTGCGCGCATGACAATGACTTTCCCTTACTTTCTCCATGTCTTTCTCCCTAGTCTCTCCTCAGCCCAGCCCAACACAAAATCGAAATTTTCAGGGGCAAAAAGTTTTCTGGATAAATTAAAGTCCCATTTTAAAATTCCCCCTAATTCATTTCAGTTTTGACTAAATACCCAATTAATTGGCTTTTCAAAATGAACCCGTATCAAGAGACTACAACTTACCCTAGTCAGCCATCTCATCATGGCATGGCTGGGGTGCGCCCTTATCAGGATCCTAACGCTGGGGCGGATGCTGAAGTGGACTTGGAAAAATACCCTGAACCTAAGGACTCTTCTGCAAAAATTAGAGGGAAAAGTGAGATTCTTGAGCTCATTTTTGGAGGACTGCAACAAGAACTTATTGTTGCAAAGGTATAAGATTCAAAGTTTTCTATAAACTAGTTTATAATTCATATTTAATTTGAAGATTTTATATGCCGATTGCTGATCTCACCCTATTTAATCGTATGATTTTCAGGGGTTCTACTTCTTTTTCTATTCGGCATTTGGTTCACTCTTTCCCTTGATGGGAGTATATTTCAAGCAATTGGGATTAAATCCTGCACAAGCTGGAATTTTGTCTGGAGTAAGACCATTGGTTGAATATCTTTCTGCTCCGTTTTGGGTTTCACTGGCTGAAAGGTAACATTACGCACTTTACATAAAAACTTATATCTTCGCATTAAAAGCAGTAACTGGTAACTAATGATTTTATTTCATTATCTATGAAATCCACAGACAAAATAGGATTCGTCAGATATTATTAGTTTCCCTATTCTGCTGGATCTTATTTACCTTTCCATTGGGTTCTATTCAACCTGAACCCGTTGGGTGCATCTTTAAAATCAATGCAACTCATGTACAAATCGTTGCACCCGACACACCACAAGTCACTTTCACCAAAAGAGAAGCACACTTTTGGGAGAATGACAACGATGTGGATAAAGAATTGTCTCGTGGGGATGAGCATGATGACTCGGCTCGAGATGAGGATTCCAGACCTAACAATCAGTTCATTTACATCGATGGAAATAACGACAACATGCAAGATGCAATGGAAATGGATCAAATGAGAGAAGAACCTTACGCACTGCCACTCATGACGGAAAAGCTCACTCGGAGGAAACGGGCAATCAAGAAACCATTACCTGGCCAATCTCCAATGAAGATTACTTATGCAATTAACTATAACCCTGAGGAACATAAGAATTGGATCTCGCCAAGCTTCTCTAACATGGTGTATAAAAAGGATGATGTGTCGAAGGTACGTACACGGATTTACAGCATTCATTCATTTACCATTCAGTTTAAGATACGGATGCTAATCTATAATGGATTTTTAGGTTTTTTTCCTGCTTTTACTTCTGGTCATTGCTGGAGAAGCACTTTCCAGTCCATCGATTGTGCTTGCGGATTCGGCAGTTCTCCATTTCTTAGGGGATGAGGCTCAAACTCGATACGGTCATCAACGAATGTTCGGTTCAGTTGGTTGGGCATTGGCCATGTTCTTTGTCGGAATTGCTCTCGATCATTCTACTTTCCCATCTAGAAAGTGCACTGCGCTACCACAGGTATAAATTGAAGACTGTGTACATGAATACTAGTATGAATATTTTGTTTTATCTCTGTCTGTGATACTTAATGTTTGCCGTTTTTATCACAGGAAAAAAACTACACAGTTTGCTTCGCAATTTTTGTGGTTTTGATGGGTATTGCGATGATTTTGGCATGGCTTCTAAAAATCCCGGAATCAATGATGCAGCAAAACGTGCCGTCAATTTCAATGGAAACGAACAATCTCAACCTTCAAGGATTTGAAAACGTGGAACTCGGCAATGAATTTAAAACAGGGCCTAATCCAACGGCAACAACGGTCTCTCAAGAAGGAATTCCACACATGACTGTGTTCGCACAGCAAAATCGAAAAATGCCTGAATGGGTTCTCGTTTTGGGTCATTTCAAACAAAACGCAAACTGCATCTGGTTTCTTGGAATTGCCTGGCTCATGGGAATAGGAATTGGTCTCATCTTCACATTCCTCTTTTGGCATTTGCAAGTAATAAAAGCTAAAACTCAAAGAAAGCATATAATTTATTTTCTAGCACTTTGAAAAAGCACTATGAATTTTTTTTAAAAATGACACACTTTTCCAGGATTTCGGCGGTAGTCCCACATTGTTCGGGTTGGCATCAGTCATCAACCACATCTCTGAGATTTTTGCGTACTTCTTCTCGTCAACTTTCATCGTGCAGCTGGGGCATGTGAAAGTGCTCTGCATTGGACTTTTGTGCAACGTACTACGATTCCTGTACATCACCATACTCAAGAATCCATGGTGGGTCCTCCCGTTTGAGTTTGTGCAGGGTAAGCTCAACTTTCTTTCCAGTTTGTAAGTCAGATTCGATCGGTAAAAGTTCAAGTAAATTTTGATTGTGATCATTATCATAATTAGGCATAACCCACGCGTCAGTATGGGCAGCTTGTTCATCGTACCTGGCGCATAATTCTCCTGCAGAACTTCGTGCCCCGGCTCAGTCAGTGTTGCAAGGCTTACATCATGGATTGGGACGAGGCTTGGGTGCAGTGCTCGGAGGTTTGCTCATCTCCTCCTTGGGATCTAATGCCACCTTCAGAATATATGCACTTCTGTGCTTACTTGCACTTGCTGCCTTCGCATTCGTCAACTTTTACAGGTAATTTAAAACTCATATGACTGGAAAGCCCAATTCTTTGCCCAATTGCAAATATTACATCATTTTAACTCATAACAAAACAGGAAGGACACAGGATTCATTAGTGAGTTGCCCCAGAGCGAGGATCCTCACTTGGTTCAAGAATCAGCGGGAACTCATCTTGCCCCGCACGGTGTTCCGGGATCGATTCCAAGGTTTCATGCAGTTTTTTGACTTTCTCTCTCATCCAATCTTACAACCAATTTTTTAATAATTTGAATCTTCCATGATTACCAAAAAACAGAGTTCATTCCAACACGAGGCTGGACAACACTCAAATGCAATATGAAACGGCTCCAACTTCCACAGATTATTACGGTAACACAACTGCTCCACCCAATCCAACCAATCCATTTGCCTCTATGCAGGCACCACCACAAGATAACAATCAGCAATATTTCATCCGATAATCCCCAAGGGTTAAAAAGAAATAAGATTTAAAAAAGAACTCGGCTAAATGGTTTGTTTCTTTTAAACCAATAATTTCAAAGTAATAAATAACCAATTAATAAGTATTGTAGTCGCAATAGACCAGCATTACCAATATGCAAAGTATGCCATATCAAAAAAATAAAAAATAAAGTGCTAAGTTATGAAAAACTAAAAGTATTGATTGATTGATTGATTGTTAAAATCTCATTAGAAATGCTACGATATAGAGCTAATTATATAAGATATAGTTAGATAGTTTAATCATAAGAAAAGCACTTGTATAGCACACAGAGCACTAATACAGCACAGATTGTTGTTGTTAACATGAGGGCTTATGAGATGCGAACTGAAGACCTCAGATGAATAAGGAAGGAGAATGCTTTATCAAATAAAATAACATTTTATTTCAAAGAAAAGCACAAGATTTTCCATATAAAAAATAATCATTTTTTTATAAAAAAGTCAGCCTTTAAAATATATCTATCAGGAATTTCTAACGTGATTGAGAATCCAGTCACGGAATTTGCTTATCCTCGTACACACGCCGGGCATGTTTGGCTCTGCACATCCGATTCCCCAAGATATAATTCCAGCTAAGAAATAGCGAGAATCCCGACCACGAACTTGCAACGGTCCTCCTGAATCTCCCTGTTTGACCAAACAGTTGGGATATTCCGTGAATGAGCAATTGTGTAAGGGGATAATTGGTGTATGAAAAGTGTCTCATTATAAAGTCATGAACAAGAAGTGTCGTAAGTCATACCTGACAGGAGTCCCTTCCTCCTTTATCATAGCCTGCACATAAGAAAATGTCGGGGATGTGTTCCATTCTTCCTGAAGCCAAAAACATATCTCTGCATTTATCATTAGAAATTATAGGCACAGTCACGTGCTGTAAAGTATTGGGTAATTGTCCTCCTTCTGAGAGTCGTCCCCATCCTGTCACTGTCCCATTCTCTCCAATTAGTAAATCGTCGTTGCCTGGTAGGCAAATAGGACTAATGTGAGGTGTCAGGGAGATCATCTGGTCCAGCTTCAACAATGCCAAGTCATTTTCATAAGTGAAAAAATTGTATGAGGGATGAACCACCTGAAACACAAACAATTAACAAGGTGGTGGGTGAAACAAAAAGACGGAGACGGAACCAACAACAAGAGCAGCGTACCTTTCAAGAGAGACAAGTACGAGAAACAACATTGTATACACCTCAGCACACAACATGATTAGCAACACATTCACGTAGTGACAATAACGTGACAAGTACATAGCAACTTTACCTTCTTGGTGACACCCCTTTCGACGTAAGCGAATTTCTCGTCATTGTGTGAGAAATCGTATTCCCCCATGCGTAGGCGAATCTGCGAAGTCATGAGGTCATCCACACAATGTCCTGCTGTTGCAACCCAATTTTCATTGATCAACGCTCCGCCACAACGATGCGTAGAACTGAACCCAAAAAACGATGTTCTACGAACTGAAACTTGCCAGGGAAATTGACCGTATTTTGCTGTAATGAACAACATACATACATCCTTAACTAAAGTTAGTTAGCATAAACGCATCAACTTTTACTCATACGCTAATCATAGCTTAATTTATGCACATTCATTTAGTACTAACCTTCGATACCCCCAACGATGCGTTTTTGAGGAAACAGTGGAGGAATCCCGCATCCTTTGTAGTCCTTACCACTTAAAGTAATCGGGGATTGTGTCGTCGTAGTTGTCGTGAGCGGATTGATATAAATCATAGAAGGTAATGTCGACAACGGTTTGGGAGTTGTCGTAGTAGTCGTTGAAGACGTTGTTGTCGATGTTGTAGTAGAACTAGTAGTATAATCAGTAGCTGGCATTTCCGTCGTCTTGTTCCAAGTTGTTATCCCATAGTTTCCGGTAGTGTAAGATGGGATTTTCGTAGTCATAGTTGACATCCCCGGTTTGTCTTTGTTCATAGACAGAGTGACAAAAGGTAACTTCTCCCCACTCCCATTATCTTCATGAATGCTATTCACCGGTGTATTCGGGTAGTACTTGTCACTTGCAGTGTAGAATGTAGAAAACGTTCCTCCGTCAGTGGGTTTTTGTCCCCAACCAGTTGCATTTTTCTTATGAAAATCTACTGACGTTGCTACAACGAGCGGACGCGACGTTGTTGTGGATGTAGTCGTGGTTGTCGTCGTGGTTGTGGTTTTGACCGGTTGTGTGGACGTTACTGGATAAAACGTTGATGCCGATGATGATGACGATAATGATGATGATGACGATGTGGAAGATGCAGGTTTGCTACCACCTTTGAAGGGTCCAGTGGACACCCCATTATTCTCCATGCTATCAGCACCGTTTCCTTTGTCTTCCATGTAGCAACAAGAGCCAAACATGAATCCATCCACACACATTCCAAGGTGTTTGCCCCCGCTCTTTAAACAATCCCACACGAACATACACACACCCGTTGAAATCTCTTTGTCTCCGTGGGACAGATGACTGGAATCATTATCCGCTCCACTATTGGTAATACTGCATGGTTTCGGCGAGATTTTGTAAGCCGGAGGAGGAGGCATATCTTCCCTTAAGAAAAGACTATCTCTAGATTGCATTGAAATTGCTGGGATTTCATTTTTCTCCCGGTTGATCCATGAAAAGTCATCATGTCCATACACAACCGGTAATAAAATCAATAGCGTTACAAACACATGAAAAAAAGTTTTGCATGGAACTCCTTTCCGAATTCCAAAGGTTTCATACGCCAATGTGTGTAAAACACTTTCTAAAATCACAGGTGCACCTAATTTTTTCCTCCTTCTTCTCTTCCGCTTTCTCCAAATATTCAATGTGTCTTCTTCCATCTCCACCCCGCAACTACACCAATTATTCTCACACATTTAATTTTTTTTTTGTATTAAAAATTCTAGAAAAATTCTAAACTAAACTTTTATCTGAGACATTTTTCTAAAAAAACAACCAACATAACACACAAGCCCAAAAAAATCTTGGGCATCACACAACACACTACACCTGCTTCTTAGTAACTCAAAATCTCTCTCTTTACAATTTTCGTAAAGAGAGAGATTCAAAGCAACAGACCGTGTAGACAAAGAGAGACAGATACAGAAGAGAGAGAGAGAGAGACATAAGAGAGAGAGTGGAAAGTAGGCCAGCAGGTTAGTGGACGAATCATTCTATCCTACGCTACAGAGCAACATTCAACGATTCAACTATTAGTATACATACTCCAAGTTTTAGCTGTTGGATTGCATTGTTGAAGATCTTAAAGACGCTATGCTTCTTTGGCTACAATGCAAGAAGTCGACAGGTAAAGTAAGGAGTAAGGTGTAAGTGTAAGGAAAGGTAGGATTTTCTATCTATACAACCAAACAACTATAATGTAGGTTCTTTTGTTGTTCTTTTGAAGCATAATATAGGTTGTATATGCAGTATGCATCCTTTGTTGCATGAAGCAAGGGTACACTACTAATATTATTATCTTTTCTGTTTCTGTAGCAGAGAGGTACAGTTTGTTCACGATGGCAGCGGCAAATGGCAACTGCCAAGCAAGCATCTTCAACTTATAATCGAGGCTTACGCTTACACGAGCAAGGAAAATGGGTTTGGTTTTTGGTTCTGCTGTATCAAATTACGACAACTATCAACTAACTAAACCAAAACCAACATGACGCCAAAATCGTCTACTAATAACTCTAACACGTGAAAGTTTGCATGAGCATTTAGGTTTTTTTGATAAATTCCCATAACACTTTTTATTGAATTCCCTTAGATAAAGATAGAAATAATAATCTTAACAATGATGAAGCTTATATTATTCAGTAGTTATATGCTTTTATTCGATGACCTTGAGCACCTTGCCAATAGCAATTGTTCTACCTGGAAAACCACAAAATCAAACCATCATCAACATCAATAATTGAATCATGAATGTCTAGCAGACATTATAGAACATCTAAGCTGAACAGACTCAGCTAGAGCTTGCGGATTTCTATAAATACCTTCATCTCTCAGAGTGAATCTTCCCATTTGCGGAAATAGCTTAAAAGGCTCCATGCAAACGACACCTGCGCATTCAAATCGCATGATGGCCACTTGGTCTTGTTTTACAAATCGAGGGCGGGTCTTGGATTTTTCTCCTGATTTCTTGTCCACTAAGCAAATCAAAGCCTGCAGCAACCAAATCATACTTTTACTTCATTTAACGGTCGCATTACTTGAATTTCAAAACGTACTCGAAACAAACTTCTAACCTTAACAGTGACTTCTTCTGCCACAGTGTGAATATGCATTACGGCGGAGTATCCTGCACAAATGATAGATTTATGCTCCAGAATGACAACCTGAAAGTGAAAGTATTGTTAGTCCATTCCCATAGGTATATTTGAAAGATATGCTCCAACCTTTCCAAACGATAAATCATAATAATAACCTGTGCATCAAAGATTCGTCCCATTTTGCACGGATTTCCGGGGTCACAAAGTATGAATCCTGGGCTCACTTCTTCTTCTTCAATACCTTTCAGTTTGATTTTAACATTTTCACCTGGACCTATTTGCCATACTTCTTCATCATCGGACCTGACAACAAAAGGGAAATTCAATCATTCAATTCCAACACCTTCTTATGAAATTATATACTAATCAAACGAAAACACACCATAGCTGATCTACAGTAACATTGGTTCTGTTAGGCATGAGTATGAGATTGGACCCTTTTCTGGTCGAGCCAGACTCAACTTTCCCCATTACAACAGTGCCCATGTCCTTGTATTTATCAACAATTGGAAGCATAAATGGCCCATCGGACGATTTCCGGTCCAATGCTGGAAGACTATCAATGAACGGGATGAATGGAGGGCCTCTGAATGACATCAAACATAGATTTTGATTAATATGTGAAAATCATTCGAAGACATATACATTTGACAATAAACGTCTATCGAGTACACTTACTTATACCAAGGGCACATCTTTTCGTCGACTGAATCCTTGAGTCCAGCGCCAGTCAATCCGGAACAAGGCATAAAAATGAGCTGCTCTTTGGCATTGAAGCCCACTTTCTTAAGGTACGGGAGGAGTTTATCTCGGCATTCCACATAGCGTTCTTCGCTCCATTCCACTGTTGGATCGTCCATTTTGTTGATTAAAACAATAAGAAAGCGAACACCGGCTGTCTTCACTAACATTGCGTGCTCACGGGTTTGACCTCCCTTCTCAAAACCAGTTTCGAATTCACCTTTTCGGGCTGATATTACCTATGTAAATAAAAACAAAACATTCTAGTTTCTGCGCTTTTTAAAGTAATGAAATGAATGGAATTGAACATTGAACATAGCAACATACCAACACGGCCAGATCTGCTTGTGCAGCTCCAGAAATCATATTTGGGACGAAGCTCTTGTGTCCTGGAGCATCTAAGATGGAAAAGTGTTTCTTCTCCGTTTCAAAAAAGGCCCTTCCAACCTCAACAGTCTTCCCTTTCTCACGTTCTTCAAGATTAGTGTCAAGAGCCCAAGACAAGTACCAGGTCTCCCGATTCTTTTCTTTTGCTTCCCGTTCATACTTCTCCAAAGTACGTTTATCCACCATCCCTGTCAAGTACATGATTTGTCCACCGATCGTCGACTTACCAGCGTCTATAAACAATAACCACCGATATGAACCATATAAATTAAATATTAAATAACATCAGCTGTTTGTGAAACTATTTTAAACAGTAAACATATAATTTCTGGGCAAAAAATGTCTCGTACCGACATGGCCGATGAAAACTACATTGACATGTTCCTTCTTGCTCTGCTTTAATTCAGATAATTCCCCACCCTGTCCAGTTTTTTTCTTGGGTACTCTGGACGCAGCACTCTCATCCGTAAATTCCTCTTCAAATTCTTCATCATTAAAATTCTCACCACCTGGACCAATAGTTTCAGTTCCAATAACCATAGATTCTTCAGCACAACCGGCAGTGTCATTATGCCTCTCTTCCCATGAATCCAACGTCTCCCCAAAATCCTTGTTCATATCCTGTTGAGGTGAATTCTTGGAAGCAGAAGGGAGAAAACCGGTAGGAACAAATTCCACCGCATTCACATTCAATGCACTGAATTGATGAGTCAGTGGTTCTGACACACTTGCCATATTTAATCCCCCTTGTTCTTCCGGCTCCATTTCCATGTTGCCCAAAAAACCTGTACGATAAATACAATGTAACAACTATATCCATCTAATCCAAAGTCTAATCAAAAAATGTTAATCCACATAATTCCACCCACTCGAGTACTACTACGCACTCTCAAAACTAAAAAAATATGTCACAATTCAAACGAATGAAAGTTCAAAAACCAAAATCCAGATATAAGCGACCTTATTCCCAAAATTTGTGTCCGGTTGGATCCCAGGTAAAAATGTCACGTCGAGCTTTTGTGCGAGTAAAAATATAAATTTTTCTTAATTTTAATTTGAATAAACAAACTACTACTAAATATGTAATCTTAGGAAGGCGCACAAAAACAGAGCAGCAGGAGACTCGAGTGCAACGAGCACGCAAAAATCGGGAAAATCACATTCACACACGACACGACGGTACCTTAACCTGCCCAAGTTGTAGGAAAGAGCCAAAAAGGATCTCGTGCCTTAATTGAACTGATGAACATGAGATGTCTCGAACATGTTGAAAACCGTCCACGTGCCCGAGCTTCCAAAACTCGTCTGCCCTACAAAATCCAGCTAGATCCAAAGATCTGTTTGAATGTGCTCCAGTGGCGCAATTGGTTAGCGCACGGTACTTATAGTCAGTGCTTATGTGAGCATTGTAACTTATGGACCCAGTCCATATTTTACATGAAGCCATGCCGGGGTTGTGAGTTCGAGCCTCACCTGGAGCATTATATTTTGCCTCTTTTTCATTCAAAATGTCATCTTTTTCCCTTCTTTTTACATTTTTGTCACATTCTTCTCCTCTTCCCCTACCATTTCCATTCATCAAATTCATTTTTTGAACGCTCCTTTCACCTCCTTTTTCAAAATTTTGAAAAAGTTCCAGGGCGTAAGGACGGGTTACCAGAACAGCTCCCTGGTTCCTGCAGCTCCTGGCTTTGCTTGTCTCGTCCTCTCGTCGTCCGTTCGTTCCTTCCATTTCTTCCCTTTACATTTGCATTTCAGCGTTTTTTTTTGTCTGTTATACGTTATAGTGAGTGGAATGTTATAGTGAGTAGATGTTAAGGATGTACTGTTACTATACGAAGGATATAATAAATGCTGTTTGAGAATGAGGGGATTCCACCCTGTATATCCCCAATGGCACGCATGCCCACCTTCAAGTCTTCTCTCCTCTTCTCCGTTCTCCTCTCTCTTTGCTGCTCTCTTATATCTGTGTGTTAGTGTATTATACAGTGCAAAGTAAAAGATGGCTGACGACGACGACGACTGACCAAAATAAATTCGTCGTTTTTTTATTTTAATTGTCGTCTCAAAAGTGGTTTCAATTACGAAATAGTTCAATTTTCTGGAAAGTGCAAACTGGCTTTTATGGATTACAATTTTATGTAGTCAGACGAACTTACAAGTAAGTTTTTTTGGTATTTTGTTATAAAGTTTTGTAATAAATTGAGCAGCGTTCGTTGTTGAACTCGGATTCATTGAGATTTTGTAAGGGATATGTATAATAGTGACGATGATTTTGATTAAATTGTTTTGATTGTTGATTGTTGATTGATTCCCTTTATGATTGTAATTGAACTGGAATTTGGAGTGATCGTGATGAGTTTAGGGAAAGAGGGATGATAGTATGTATATTGTAGGGGGAATGAATTTGATGTGAATGTTTTTTCTGTTTGTTTTGATTCATTTAGGTGATACAAAAGGTGTTTTTTAAAGAAACTTTGGTTGTTCGATGGCGACGACGTCTTCGTCGTCACCGTGCTCTTCATCGAGTTCCAGTACAACGGCGTCGGGAGTGACATGTTCTGCAGCTGGGGCTGGAGGGTTGACGACTTCTTCCGGTTCCAATAATGGGACAAGTGGATGGGGTTTACCACCTGGTAGTTCAGCCGTGGGGAGTGGTTGGGGAAGTACCTCTGGAGGAGGCGGCGGCGGCGGAGGAGACAGTAGTACCAATGGAACTTCGGGTTGGGGTCAAGCGCAAGTCGCAAGTAGCAGTGGGGGAACTTCCACTAGTCACACGAACAGTTGTGGGTTAAGCAATAGTTGTGGATCTCAAATCGGGTCAAGTTCAACTTCAGCAACGGCAGTGACAACGACATCCACTGCAGTTGGGTCCTGGGCACAAGCTGCTGGCAAAGCTGCTGGAATTAATAATAGTAGTTCCGCCACGACAACTACTATCCCTTCTTCCGTCAATAATACCAATGTGTCTACGACGGTTGCGGCGGGGAGTGTAATCACTGCTCCGGTTGCAGCCACAGCTACCTCCGTCACTTCTAAACAAATGGAACAGCTCAATTCTATGAGGGAAGCTCTGTTTAGTCATGATGGCTGGGGAGGTGTAAGTTAAAATTACTAATATAAAACTGCTGTTGTGTTCCAATCATGATTCATTGTGGTCGATATTATTCTAATTAAGATGTTTTGATTTCTTTAGCAAAATGTGAATCAAGACTCATCATGGGATATCCCTGGTTCACCTGAACCTCCATCCTCTTCCACGTCTGGTGGTAGTGGAGCAGTTGGTTCCTCTAGTTCTTCTTCAGCTCCTATGATGCATAATAATGCACCTCATCAATCTCATACCGCCGGAAGTGCTCCTAATGCGCACAACAGTCATATGGGTCTTCCAATGCATGCTATGCCAGGTTCTTCCTCACAGCCAAGTCAAATGATGGGAAACACTGGTGGTAACATGGTGGGTAATAATTGGAAGATGTCTAACAATGTCACTGGTACTGAACTCTGGGAAGCCAATTTACGAAATAACGGCACTAACCCGAATGCCACGTCATCACAGCACGGCGGAAATCCAATGGGTGGTCCAGTTGGTGGCAACGGCGGCTCTGGACAAGTCAAAGCAAGTCCATGGGGGCATACTCCTACCAACAATATTGGTATGTGTACATTTAAATCAATTCTTTCATTGTTTAAGGTAGCGTAATGTCAAACATAGATTACACGTGTAAATGTTGTTTTTTTTAAATTTGAACAGGGGGAACTTGGGGCGAAGAGGACGAATCAGTGGATTCTTCAAATGTTTGGACAGGTGTACCATCATCTTCAAATGCAAACCCCTCGACTACATCTTCCTCTTCTTCACCTATGATGATGATGGGTCCAGGCAGTGGTCCACCTCCAGGTCATGGCATGAATATGGGTGGTCACCATGGTGGAATGGGTCATATGGGTGGTCATATGAATGGGGGTCCTCCTCCAGGAGCACATCCTATTATGCCACCGTCAGGACCTCATGGTAACATGATGGGTGGACCAAGTCACCACGGAGGAGTATCTGGTCCAGGACCAATCGGATCTCAAACAAGTCATCCATGGGGTTCAACACAGCAGCCTATGAACAACCAACGTGACAATAGTAGTTGGGGAGCGTCTGGTAACAACAATGCAATGAACCCTATCCAGAGAAAAGAGATGGACTCCAATACTTCTTGGGGAAGTACAAGAAATAATAATGAGTGGAACAATGCAAATCAAGACAGAAATAATTCAGCAGGTTGGGGCGGAAATTCTCAGGCTCAACAACAACAGCAGCAACAACAACAACAGCAGCAGCAACAACAACAACAACAACAACAAAATAATAAAAGTCAATGGAAGGAGTCAAACAAAGGTGGTAACAGTGGCTGGGATGACATGTCGCCGCCGATGCAAAGGAGAATTCCAAACTATGACGATGGCACGAGTTTATGGGGTGGCCAAGGTCAAGGTCAAGGGCAAGGTCAGGGTCAAAACAGAATGAATCAGCAACACATGATGGATCCACAACAACATCAACGCAATCAAATGCAGCAACATGGACGAAAAGATGGTATGTGGAATTCATCATCTTCCGGTGGTCCAATGGGTGGTCCTTCTCAACCACAACAAGGGACGAATTCCAACCGATACGATGATTACTGGGTCCCTGGTGGCGGCGGCGGTTTGGGACCTCCGCCAATGGGTGACTTGATGGACAAATCATCTTCGTCATCTTCTTGGGGTCAGTCGCATGGTAATCAGATGAACAATCCTAATAGTGGAATGGACGGAAACTGGCCTAATGCTGCAGCCGCGGCTGCTGCAGCAGCTGCTGCCAATGCGTTTAACTCAAGGACTGGCTCTGGATCAGGCGCTGGGAATAAATGTGGAACGTCGTCATCTTCAGGTTGGGGTTCTTTACCTCCGCCACATCAGGGAGTTCCTGGAATGATTCCTCCTATTGGTCCAGATGATCTTCTGGATTCAGCTGGAACGTCCAACTGGGGAAGCCCACACCCTCAGCCACCTCAGCAGCCTCCAATGCCTATGAAACATGTAAGCCGTAGTATGAATAAAATTCTGTTTGACTCAAGGTTGATATGCAATTCATTTCATTCTTAAATTAATTTGTGATTTTCAGGACGATATAATGGATAGTTTGGGTTTGGTTGGTGGCCCACATCATCACGGCGGTGGCTTACCTCCGGGTCACAACAACTTACCACCACATCTGCTTCATCGACAGCATTCGCACCAGTCATCAAATTCTTCGCATGGACTACCTGGTAATTTGACAGAAGCAATTGACTCTTTGGACCTCAACCGTTTATCTCACATTCATGGTACTAATGCAATTCCTCCACATCACCATAATATGGACTATAATATGGGACGAGGAAACATGCCCTCCGGTCATAACAATGAAGACTCATCTAGATTCAACACATTTGTTCAAGCTGCTGCTGCTGCAATGGCAACAGCACAAGCATCAGTATCGACTTCTGGAAATACAGGTGTGTCTTCTGGAAATACTGGAGCTCAGCAACAAGGGCAACAAGGGCAACAACCCCCACCGAACCTCGCTAAGCTTCTGGGACAAGCTCAACAAGCTGCAGCGGCCGCAGCAGCCTCTTCTTCTGCCTCACAGTCATTTTCTAGATCCAACTCTAATTCTAATTCTCTCCTCAATCAGTTAGGAAATACTCCACTTCCGGTACAAAACAATAACAATTCTTCTGGGGCCTCTCCAGCGCAGTTGCGTTTGTTAGTGCAACAGATCCAGATGGCCGTTCAGGCAGGACATTTGTCATCTCAGATTCTTCAGCATCCTCTGCCTCAGAGCTGTCTGTACCTTCTCAATCAATTACTACAACAGATTAAGACTTTTCATCAATTGACCCAAGTTCAGGCACAAATTGGAAAATCCAACTCCAGTGCAGCCTTGCAACTTTCTGTTCAAATCACAAAGACTAAGCAACAAATCGCCAATCTACACGTATGTGTTACTTTTGTATTATAGATGCTTTAATTAATACGTTACAAGGACATTTAAGATAACTGAGATGTACGCATTTTCCTAATATTTGAATTTAATTTGTTTTTTTTTACTGGTTTTCAGAACCAAATAGCCGCCCAACAAGCTTTGCATGCTAAGCAGCAAGCAGCTCAACAGCAACAGCAGCACCAAAGTCAGCAACAACAGCATCATTTAGCTGCAGTCGCAGCTGCTGCCGTTGCAAGTCAAGATTTTTTCTCGACAACAACAAATGGGAAAGGGTTTGATAATCTTAACTTCCCCATGGGAAGTCCAAACAATGGCGGGCTTGGTGGTGGAATACATTTGGACCACTTTTTGAAAGAAAGTTCTGGCGGCAGCGGTGGTAGTGGAAATAATCAGATATTGCCACAACAGCAACAGCAGCTTGGTAGTGGAAACAGTGGTGGTAGCGGATTGATGGGTCAGTTGGCAGCACAAGTGCAACAGAGTCAACAGCAAAGATCTAGACTATCAGAATGGACAAAAATTAGTGGAGGAGGTTCCACACATCATGGTGACATGAAAGATTTGGGAGACGGTGACTTCAGACAAGGTGGTTCTGGTGGCAATGCTCAGCAAGCAGCAGCACAAGCTGCCGCGGCAGCTGCTGCGGCTGCGGCAGCCGCTGCTGCCAGTCAGCTGTTGAAGAGCAACTCGAACATTATGGTAGAGAATTCTACGTGGTCACATACCACTAGAAACGATTGGCCTGATAGTCTAAGCAATTCTGGGAACAACGCTGGAGGAAACAACTCAGACCATAATTCTGGAAACTCTGGAGGATTAAGTGACGCTGTTGTTGCTGCGGCCGCCACTGGAGGATGGCCTAGTGATCTCGTGCCGGAATTTGAACCTGGAAAACCATGGAAAGGGACTCAAATACTCAAGTCTGTGGAGGATGATCCTACGCTTACGCCTGGTTCTGTAAGTTCTTCAAAAATAGTTTCATAAGTCGCACTGTTAAATGATTTGAAAGGAGTTAATGAGTTAATGACTAATAATCTTATTCAAATTGCTAGGTGGTTCGTTCTCCTCTGTCATTAGCAGCGATCAAGGATGCGTCTGATTTTCTTTCAAAAGCACCTGGGGGAAATTCTTCTCAACAAGGCACATTAATGACATCATCATCAGCATCGGCTGCCTCAGTGACTTCATCTGTGACTACGTCATCATTGGCTATCCAAGCAGCAGCTGTTGCTGCTGCTGCAGCTACTGATTCCTCGAATATGTCAATGCATACACCACTCAGTTTAAATTCGAGCACATGGAGTTTCAATCCTTCTGGCAATTCTGAACGGTTGGTTGAACGGTTTCTTTTTTGCAATACTTCTTTACTTCTTTATAAACTTTTTTTTGTGAATGTGGGGTTTGAAATAACGTTCAAATATAATTCGCATAGGAAAATGCATCCGACTGGTTCATTGGGTGGAAAAGTGGGCCCATGGGATTCAGATCGTACTCCTACTTCTACTACAAACCAACAAATGTGGGACTACAATCCATCAGGGACATCTTCTCCTAATAATTCCCGTCCCCCTCCAGGACTGAACAAGAAACTCTCTACCGGAAGTAATTCAGGAACTGGCTTTTACGGTGGTGCTGGTGGACAGCGTCCATACAGCAACGATTTGAATCTATTGCTTCTCCGTAACTTGACCCCTCAAATTGATGGAGCAACTTTAAAGACACTGTGCGTGCAGCACGGTCCACTTCTTAATTTCCATCTTTACCTCAGCCAAGGGGTGGCCATAGTGCAATATGCATCCAGAGAAGAAGCGGCTAAGGTGAAATGTGTTTTTAATTTTATTTGCGGTGTCATTTTGAAACACACCCTTTAATGTGTATGGTTTCTCGTTTTGTAGGCTCAATCAGCATTGAACAACTGTGTTTTGTCGAACACGACTATCTTAGCGGAGACAGCGTCTGAGACAGAAATCCATTCGATTCTTTCTGGTGAAGGTCGCGGAGGAGGTGCAGTTTCAGAGAGTATCACGCGTTATCTGCGCTTTGTTTCTGCGGCTGCTGCAGCATCGTCCACCACATCAAATAATAACGGTGGAGGGTCAAGTGGAAATCCTTGGGGAGGAAGTTCTTCCAGTTCATCATCGTCATCTTCATCTACCGCAGTCGCGGCGTCTTCAGTATCTGCCGCTGCTGTAGCCTCTCTTCTTTCCAGTGGTGGAAATTCCAGTGGGGGTGGTGGAACTTCTATTGGATCAAATCCTTCTTTAGGCTCAAACAGTGGAGACTCCATGGGAAATAGTCAACAGATGCCCACAATCTGGTCTTCTGCGAGCGCATCAGCAGGTTCCCCTTGGGGTAATGTTGGTGTGGGCGTGGGTGTTGGCATGGGCTCTGCGAACTCATCTGCCTCAAGTAACCCATCCAATAATCAGCCTGTGACAACTGGAGCAGTAGGAGGTGGAGGAATGGACAGTGATAGAGCCACGCCTTCAAGTCTCAATTCACTCCTACCTCCTGATCTTATCGAATAACTTGTACCACGTGATCCTAACGTTGTCGTCATCTCTGACTACCACACATTTTTGCTTTATTATTATTATTAGTAGTATTACATGCATGTCATAGATTATACAAAGAGAGACTGTTGTTATTTAGCCATGGTGGTGACGTCATTTCTGAATCTTATTATCACCTGACTATAATACGTCGTCGTCCTGTGTATTTACATTATTGTAAGAAGGTGGCGGAGCAGGAAAAAGCCCAATTTTAGCATTTATTATTATTACTATTATTATTATTATACATGCGAACATTTTAATCACCTGCTCTATGGTATCTTATTGACTTGACTTGATCATCATCCCAAATAACGATAAACGATATAAATATTATAAATTCTTACATGATACTGATCCAGTTTCATCCAAAAATTAGTATTGTACAATGCCCAGCAACAAATACTATTAAAACATGAACGAGCACGCTTGAATCGTGTCTCTCTCGAATTTCAAAGGGGTTATTGCTTATTACAGACAACTGATTTCCAATTTCTCTCTTAATTTCAAATGTGTTTTAAACTTAGGATACGAAAGAGAGAATATGATGATGAAGATAGACTTTTATGTGCAGTAGTTGTGCTTGCTTATACGTGTGATAACAACCAGTCGTCATTCATCAAATTATTCATTCAGTAATTCAATAAGGGAAGAGGAAATACGATGATGATAATAATCTTAAGAAATAAATACTTGTGAATAAACTTATGAATTTAGCAAATAATTACATGGCACTTTTTCCATTGCATCCTCATCAGTCATCAGCTCTTTCATTACCTCATAAGTATTAGTATTACATTTAAATTATAGAATACTATGAATTACAGTTCATTACGTTTTACGTTATATTACGTTTGTCAAGAGCAGCCAACACAATAAAAAGTATATAGTCATGTTTGTTCGGGTTGAACAATTCATTGAACGTAGTGAAATTTATTTAACAATTGAAGCCAATGAAATGCATTAGTTTATAAAATTGTTTTGTTGAATGACATACTATCGAACAAGGAAACATTTCTACACATTCGCTTGTAATCGCACATTCACAGATTATAGGTCACTGATCAATTATGTACCATTTAGTATTTAGATTTGCTCTGCCAAACGTTTAGCTTCTTCCATGTCTTCTTCGGCACCACCACCATCGCCGCCTCCACCGCCACCTTCGTGTCCGCCGTGCATATGCTTAGCGTGTACGTGACCGTGATGATTCCCTTCGCATATTTTGAAGCTCGTATGAATATATTCAAAGGTTAGGAAGTTGGAAACGTGGATAGGGAAAGCTCGAAATGATAAAGGCCACACTCCCGAATAGAGACCACGAATACCCAACCTAAAGAATGACCCGATTAGCACAGTCGAACATGCCACGATAAGTCGGATTATGAGGATCCTGAGATTGAATTCGAGACTTCAGCACGTCCAACGGTACTACCATCCACCAACCAACAATACCTGTTCAAAACACAAGATAAGATCCATATTTTGTGAGGTGCAACTTGAAATGTTGGAATCATCTAATTATTGAGCTTGAGACCCCCAAATCAAATCCTCATGAAAAAAACATACCGCAAACACCAGCAGCAGACAAAAGGAACCACCAATCCGAGGAGTATTGAGGGAAAGCTTCCATGACTTGATGCATGAAGATACAATGGATACTTCCGCCAGCGAGATTACTAAAGAGAAAGTAGAAATGTCGTTTAGTACATGCATGACATTTGGATTATAGAGAAGGAATCAAAAGAATTACCGGAGGGCCATCGGAATGAATCCTCGATAAAGTCCCTTGATTCCGTTTTCATGAACAATGTAGCGTCCACAAGACAATGGTCCTTTGTACACAGTTCGTTTGGTTTGACTCTGCAACATGATCTTGATCAACTCCACTGGACAGCCGAGACTGAGTTGACAAGCTCCGGCCATGCATCCAGCAAGAAAGCAATCCAAATATGTAGCTCGTGCATCTTCAACATGAGCCTGTAATCAAATCCCATTAATCATCATTAAATCATTGCAACAACCCAGCATTTGACACCTCAATTCAAACTATGAATGTGTTGTGTAGAGTTTGTAGTACTTCTTTTGAATGAACGTAGGCAATTCCGTACTTATTTCCGAATGTTACACTTCTAAATTCGTTCACGATTTCACCAAGTTCATTTTGAATGTAAGGTTTGTCTTTGACTAGAACATCGATGGCCATGCCGTAGACTCCGTAGAAGATGGAATTCAAGACGCCATTTGTTACCATAGGTAAACTCATTCCTCGGAAGAAACCAGATATGCCCCTTGATGAATACACTTGTCGCATTCCGTCCATGAAACCGATTCCCCTGGTTTGCATTCTGACTTTGACAGTGTCAATTGGGAAGCACATGATCAATCCCGCCATACCTTTTTTGACAAACAGCAACTATATTAACTTCAGCACTTTAGCATTGCATAACATATCATTATTGTTCAGAATTGCAATTTGTAAGCATAAGCACCAGCGGCAGATCCTGCGACAAAGTCACATCGGTTCAGATATTGGAGAGGATGGAGTCCGGTCGATTTCATCCGGTCCTCCATAGGTTTCCCGGTAAAAATATGTCTTTGTACATTATGTGCACTTTCCTCCACCTCTTCTATAAATGACTCTAGTTTTTTTTCCATCTTGAGCTATGTTTTCTATCTACGGTTAATGACACTCAAATCACTTCAACGAATTAAATTGTGTACATAATAATAGATCAACGTGAGCTACGATGTTAGTGCCGACGTTTGTGACCTTGTGCGCTCAAGCGTTTTATGTAGTCACCACCTATTCACTTTGACTATATACTTTTGCATGCATATTCATGATGTCCACGGGTTCAACTTTTGATTTGTTGTGAAATGTTGTCATGCCAAGGCAATGGCAATTTGCATGTCATAGTTCACTCCAAATGTACTTTTACTTTCCAATTCTTACTTCAATGGTTATGTTAATTCCAAAGGCGCAACAACGGTAGGCAGCACGTGATGGTGTATGACATGACATTACGAATTTTATTGGGATCAGATCATTCATGGTTCCAATTTCAATCAAATCATCTACTTTAAATTCCCTATTGACTTTGAATCTTAGGGTGCATGTAAAAATACAGATCACCGTGTTTGTTTCCTGCACAGAACGTGGAATAGGCATGAATGTATTCGTTACTGATGTAATATGCAGCTTCCGTAGGAATACTTCTGAGCAGTCCAGCGATAAGGCCCCGATAAAACCCGACGTATCCTTGTTTACGAAAAGTTCGTACGAAGCAGTCCCAAAATCCTTTGTACTTTGGACAATGCGGATCTTGAGCTTGAAGTCGAGACTTGACCACATCGAAGGGAGTAGACGCTACTGTCGACAAAATTGCTGCAAATTCAAGCAAGTATAATATTGAAGAAAAAGTTTCCTGCTAACAGTGAGGATAAATGAACAGATTCTGGTGTATAATTAAAATTATAACTCCATTTTAAGCCTACTCGAGACGCCAGACACTGGAAGAAGGATCCACCATTGATCAGCACTGACAGAAACTCTATTATAGAAAGTAACTAGCCACGCGGTGGATACGAGACCGTAGACTACGTTTCGAGCTGCCATTGTTTGCCAACCAACATAAAATCCTGGGATTCCTTTTTCTTTGAAAATATGTTTGCAACATTGCATTGGTCCCTTTAAGGTGTTCTTCCGTTGCTGATTTTGCAGCATAGTTTTGACCACATCCGTTGGACATCCTAGTGCAACTTGACCTGTTGAAGCTATCGATCCAGCGATAACACAGTCGAGCGTGGTAGTTCTCGCATCTTGGGATTTCTAATGCAATTGTAAACAAAAACTGTTAATTGTCTTAATATCCCATGAACATCGTAACATTATTCATTGCATTTGCAATTCGTATTCTATACTTGTTGTGGATGTGTTAAATGTTGTCCTTTGTGTTTGTACAAGTGCATCCTATCTCCCAATTGATCTATCTCTTCGTCTATTTCCTCTCGATCTGCTAGAATGAAGTCGATTATACGACCGTACACCATGAGAAACATAGAATTGTTACCGCCACTAACAAGCACTGGGGCAAGAGCACCACGGAAATACCCTCTGAACCCACGTTGCAACCTTATCTGTTTGGCAGCGGTCATGGCATTGATTCCTCGCGTTTCTGCTCGCACTGAAATTGTGTCGAATGGATGACCCATGAGGGTCGCAACCATACCTGGCAAGGAAAGTTAAAAATGTTATTTATCTGGGGAAAGTTGACATAAAGCCAATTCAGTTTTGAATGGTTAATGGAGCAAACTTACTGCTGAACCATGATGACCCAAAATCACACAGACTCATGAGATGGAATTTTTTGAGTTGACAGTGCTCTAAGGAAAACTTATTAGCATGAAAATGTGTGATGTACGTACGGGGTGGTTACTACAATGATGTGACGGGCGGGCAGACGCGTTTCGCTTAAAGATCTACCCACCCGGTCACATGCTACAAAAACTATTGAGTCGTCAATTCTATGTGCATTAGAATTTAGATCTGTCAACCGAATGTGTCTGTATGACCCGTTGCTAGACCCCGTGTATTGACTACCAATATAGACCAATACGAATTTGAATACACGCTATAGAAACAAGGGCATCGCATCCGTTCAAGAAAGAAGACAAACAACATGCCTTTATTTCAGTTCATCGTCAGTTTTTGCGTCACGCAAAATACTTATCATAAGACACTGTACAGAATAGTGCAATAGAACATGGAATAGTATAGGAGGCAAGTACCAGAATTTGTTTTTACACAATATGGTAAAATTCGTAAAATGTACAATAGTTTGCTTAAATCACGTTATCACGCACACTCTCACTGCCTAAAGATTGGTCAGTTTCGTGAGTAAAGCTAATAAGTGATGGGAATTTCAAGTGTTCCTTTAGGAAGCCATCTTGAATCATCCAGTGCATCCATAAAGTCATTCGAGCGATTTATTAATTCAGCGTTCAGACGTTCCACATCAATCGGCATGCTATGTTCTACATATCAAAATAAACACACATTATATACGATCGCTTGTATTGCTTTATTGCTCGAGTAGCTCTATAGATATAGTACTTAATAATAAAGAACAATCAACAGACAATTTCTACTGGGCATTGTTTCACGTACCCACAAGCTCATACTCATCTTCCGGTTGTTGAGGATGACCACCGTGTTGTTGAGGGTGGCCCATGGGAGCCATCATCATCGGAGCACCACCGTAATGTCCACCAGCTGCCATTCCACCCGGTGGTTTACCGGAAGCAGCAGATTGAATTGAAGGTGGTGGGTAAGTGTAGCTTGGATCATAGTAATTCTGGCCATAATTCTGCCATGCAGCGTAGTTCTGCCAATACTGTTCATAGTATTGGGAGTAATCTGTTGACTGCTGAGGTGGATGAGGAGATTGTTGTCCAACCCCAGCTTGGTTACCATTACCAC
>JABASF010000773.1:0-32235 GCA_019776145.1 Harlomillsia oculata
TTTGAGGTCACATTGAAGAGTTTCTTAGTTTTTAGAAGTTATCATTGAATTATGTATTTTACAGGACTACGACGAGGAATTCAAGCTTATGAAAGAACATGCTGCTTTGAAACGATACTATTTTCTTTGTACTACACGTCGTGTGCATTTGATATTCAAACCCTTTATGAAAATGCTTACGAAGACAGTGCAATGACGCAAGAAGTTAAGCAAATTCTTCGAAACGATATTGTTAGACCTTTGCGAGAACAAGGATTTACAAGTTCCAGTGCTATGAACAAATTGAGAAATGTTCTGAAATCTGAATTGAATTCGCTGGCAAAAGGTGCGTCACCGAAATTCATAAGTTCAGCTATAATTTAGTCTGAAATGCAATTAATCTGTTATTAATTCTTAGATGCTGAAGTAATGCTTTTCATCTTGTTCGAGCGAGCACTTCGGCTTAAAGAATTTATTACTTATTCCACCGATGTGAAGGATTTCTTACATCAGCTTATTATCAATCCAAAGGACAGGTCACAGAGTATAACTCTGCAACATTTGTTTGAATCCAGTTTGGATCAAATGGACAAATTGAAACTTAAAACTATTCCAACCCCAGCTCTCATCTTGGAAATGCCACGTTCGAAAAACAGTCTTGTGCAATACGAAGCAATTATTCCAACTTTAAGCCTTAACTTGGCGCATATTCTAGAAAACGGTACATATTCTACACTCTACTGCATTAATGCATTAACAATTCCATTTTTCAGTCATAATGTTATTTCACATTTGAACAGGACCAAGGTTGTGCCTTTGTGGAATGTCAGCGACCTTTGAATGTAAGCAGTGTGTGTCAGGAAAAATTGTATTTTGTGACCATTGCAAGGACATGGCACATCAATTACATCACACACTTGATCATGAACCCAACTTGGTTTCCCTTGTTCAAATGGATTGCTATATGGATTTATCGGCCGTAATTTGCATCGAAGCTGGGCATTACTTTACCTTTGTCAAGTGTGGTACTGAAAGATTTTCTCCTTGGCTGTTTTTTGATGCAGCTGAAATTAACAACCCTCAAGTAAACCCTTATTCCAATTTCCAATACTTTATGCTTTATCTCAACTATGTTATTAATTTTTTGCATAATTTTATTAGGTGTCAATCGAGCAACATTTGTCGATGTGGCTTGACCGGTTAGAAAAACATCCAGGGAAATATCTTGAAGCTTTTTCGCATCCATTACTGAAGCGGATCCTTTCAGCCAGTCACATTTGTATTTACCAAGCGAGAAATCGTGGTTCATACGTTTAATTTGCTGTTTGTACTACAGTTTTATTTGCAAACAAGCTGTTCACTTCACAAATATCCCAATTGATGTTATACAATCTTATTTTCAGTGTAGAATGCAAGTGTAATTGCCTTTGTAATTACAATTTTGAATGTTTTCTTGCTGCTTTGAATTTACTAATTTCAAACGAAAATCGAAAAAACCTTTTATTAAAAAACTGTTATACTTTCAATATATCCGTCGTCATTATGTTTACTTCCAGCTCCAGTTCCTTACTTTTTCAGCATTTTTGTTTTTTGTATTATTCATTCATTTTTTCTTTAGCTCAAGGTTTGATAACATAAAAGATAAAACATCTAGTATGAATTATGAAGAGTTACAATATATAAATAATAAATCCTTCCTAATCTTGGTGTTAATTACTTTTAACAGAGCAGTGCGAATAGAAATTGGAGAAATCGAAGTTCACATATATGCGAAAATATTAATGCGGTAAACTTGTTTTTCGTCTTGAGTTTGTCACCAAAACGATGCCTCATTACTCTTATCATTATTATTGTGATAAAAGTTGAAAACATGAAGCATTTTTGTTAAGCATAAAACCATAAAGTTACTGTTTGTTGCAGATGCGGAGCAAATAAGCATGACCAGCGCAGCGTTTGATGACCTATGTAACCCAGTTACCATAAAAACCGCAAGGTCATTTGCACAAATAGGACTGCATTTATCTGGTTTTGTACTCTGGAATTAGGATGTGCCGAAGATGTCTTGAGCTTCTTATTAAGAAATGCTTTGAGGAACACTTCTGAGGAACATAATAGTATTTTTATTTGTATCCATTGTAGTCGGTGACCTATCGGGTTATTTTTAAACGGTTCATGTTAATCACGTATAATAGTCCATTATTGTACACCCCCTAATTACAACACAAATAAACTGGAAATACGGAAATAGGTCTGAATGCGGAAATACTGAACAGCACATTGAAATTAAAATTAGTTCGACATTTGTCACATCGACAGGTTACATATCGAGTGGTATGCAGTTTTTCAAAATGTATGGAATTGAATTCAAAACTTCATCTCTATAAGACAAAGCTTGAAAGAGCAAAACGTTTTTGTTCGTGTGATGCTGATTACTTTTAATTTCTTTGTGCATTAAGGTGGTCATTGGTCATCTCACCTGTGCACTATTACTGTTAGCCAAATGGAAATATTTGACATTTTTATGATTTATGTATTGCACTTGGGTAAACACGAAGTATACTTAATTATTAGAAACACGGATGCGGGAAGTGCCTTTGACCTATGTGAACTTTCATGACTAGTAAATACGGTTTACGAGGTATGAGATTAGGCTGTGCACATAAAAACACCGAATCTAAAGTTGGACATGGGCTCAAAGTACAGTTCATTAAATAAACATCAGCTCAGCACTAACCTTAGGACTTTCCATACTTTTTATATTTTATCCGAGATTTCCATGTTGAGCGTTTACTCTTTCTTTGTACTACTGCATTCTTTCTTTTAAACAATTTATTTGCATATTTATATCATATTATTGCATATGCATTAAATAGTAAGCTACATAGATTCATCATTATGTTTCCAAAATGCACAGAGACATTCATGTTCGCAGTATTGTTAGTTACTTTTGGTCCAAGTCCCGGATCATTAAAATTGCTCCCAACCGTACTAACAAATGTCTTAAGACTTGACAGTGCTTCCACTGGTGAGCAACCGTTTCCGTTTTTCAAATTCATCTGCCCGTGTTAAACATGTTGGGTCTACTATGAGATTATGACAATATTTGCAATCAAAAGATTTACCGTTAAATAAAATACTGCAATCAAAGTTTCTACAACTCTGGGATCTTACTGCAGTAATGCCGACGGACTGTACGCTTCCGGACCTTTCGCTCTTCAACACCAATTGCCCAAGAAATGATTTCTTTACAGACATGAATCCAATTCACAAAGGATGTCTAGCCGGTCTAACCTAACTATGATACTTGGGTGTAAGAATAATCAAATTGACGATCATCAAATTCAAAATTGATCAGCCACAAGCCAATATAAAAGTTCAGCATTCTCTACATTTTGTTTCAGCGCAACCAAGTGCTACTGATATACTTCAGTTAGCAGCATGTCTTCGTGGCCGCCCCGAAATCAATTCCGCTTTATGGATTCAAGCATTACTCATCGTCATGATTAATAATCAGTAAGTTGTGGCTTTTACTAAAAAAATAAGCTTCACACTCACGCATTATTAGGACTTTATTATATTTATGACCATTCATTCGAACGATAGGAAACAGAGTTCGGAAATCCGGAAATGGTGAATGAACCGAAATTAAAACTCAAAACGAGTGTCTCATGATTATTAAATAATGTATCAATCATCAAAGCAACTCATGTATTATGACAACCGACGACCATATTATGACCTATGACACGTCCCGTACCAAATGGATCAGGTTTCTCAAAATGTGCTTAATGTGTGGTCACATGTAGCCCTGATAAACGATCATCATCCACGTCATCTAATTCAAAAGTTCATTCACAAGTACGACTGAACATTACAATTAGTAATTGATGGAAATGAAATTGAGTTCACAACATGCGTCACTGGGATATGGGCGAGCAAAACGTTCTATCTGCGTGGTGCTTTATACATGGTTGTTTTTATTGATGGACTTCTTTCATTTTCTTTGTCTGTGGTCATCTTTCATGCAAACTGTTGTTCAAGATTTGGCATTAACTTTTGGCATTTGGCATGCGACTTCATACTTTAATTTAAGATAAAACTAGGATGAGCATGATGTACACGATGAAACATATTAATGCTGTGCGGGATGTGTCTTTGACCCATGTGAACTCCCATGAATTGTAAATAAAATCATGAGATAAGGCCAGGCGTAGCATATAAATACAGGATGCAAACTTGGACATTGACTCACATTAGTTAAAAAGCATTGGCATTTCAATTAATTGTACAACTCTTCCTGGTTTTTATCCACGATTTATCTATTACAACTTTAAACGTTCTTAATGCACACTCTATATTTTGGAACAATTGAATACTTAATCATTTTACATTTTGCACAATGTTTTCAAAGTTCACAACGACAGGGTTCGTTTTGTCAGTATTATTAATTACTTTTGGACCTAGTCCAGGGTCATCACAGTTGCTTCCAATCATACTAACAAATGTCTTGAGACTTGTCAGTGCTGCTACTAGTAAGTTCAAAGCATTTAGATATTCAAATTTTTGCAAACACATTTTAAAATGTTTCTGTCTATTACAATCAAATTCAGGTACAGTATTGGACACAGTACTCCAAGGGAACTTTCTACATCTCTTTGATCTTACTGCAACAATGCCAACAAACTGTACACTTCCGGACCTAACATCCTACGATACCAATTGTCCAAGGGATGCTATCTTTACAGACATGAATCCGATTCACAAAGGATGTCTAGCCAATCTAACTACATTGCTTGGTTGTAAGTTAACAATAATCAAGTTCAAAATAATTCCGACAATAAAAGTATTCCTGGTTAATTACGTTTTGTTTCAGCCCAATCAAGTGCCACAGTCATTTTACAAGTAGCGGCATGTTTGCGTGACCGACCCGAAATCAATTCCGCTTTATGGATTCAAGCATTACTCATCGTCATGATCAATACTCAGGCCCTGGGAGGATTGGCCAAACCCTCGGTTGTCCAGTTCATTCCGGACTTTCAACTTCCGGCTCCGACGATAAGTGCCGCACTTACAATGGCCTTACTCCCAACAAATCAATGGGTGCGCTTATATTTTAATGATGAACTTCTTCAAGGTTCAACCTTCCTACGAATGTACATATTTTAAAATCTTGCAGTCCTGCATTGTTGTGGATGGTGGAATTGGAACTGCAAATGGAGATGAAAACAAAGTTTGGTACTTTCGGGAAGACAGTTACGTGAACCTGCATCATTTTCTGTGGCACAATCTCTATTATCCCTTTTTTCCAGCATTGACAAGAGCAGATAGGCGCGGCGAGCTTTTCTATTACATGCACAGGGATATCCTTGCAAGGTAAAAAGATAATTAATTTGTATACAGAAATTCTGAAACAAGACCATTATACAAACACAATTTGTTTGCTTGTCCATCAACAGGTTCAACGCAAATCGACTAACAAATCATATGCCACGTACTGTCATTTTTGATGTTACTGAATTTGCCGAAATGCCTCTTGGTTATGTGACCAACATGTTTAATCGAGCTGCAAATCAGTGGTGGACGAACAGAACAGCCAACACTCCATTCCAGGTTAATTATTTTATTTAATTTTCAATCATGTACGCAATGAATTAGATTTTTAGATCTATATATAGCACGTTCGACACGTCGGTTGTTAACACTATCATCATTTGCTACTGAATTAATTCATATAGAGCGTTGCAGATTGGAATTACTCTGATATGGCTGAAATGCTCTCTCGCTTGAATGACGTTATAACCAATGGATATATTTTAATGGTATGTACAAATATTTTAATTACAATTACAATGAACTAGTTTGGTTTTAACCGTTTATCAAACACATGTATATTGTACATTATTTTTTTAAACAGCCTGATTCAAGTCACTATTCACTGAGTGCATTTAGTGGAATAGACGATTTTGAAGATTTGTTTGAATCGTCACAATTTTCAAAGAATCCTATTTACTACGGCCCGTTCGGATACCATAACCAGGGACACGTAATGATTGCCACGTCCGAAATCGGAGGAACGGTCCTACCCCCTTCCTTAATGGCAGCTCAATTAACTTCAATGAGAGACGTAATTTTTTATCCCTGGCACACATTCATCGATAGCAAGTTCCAGGCTATCAAGTCGACACTAACACCTTACACTCCTCTCGGGGTACGCTGAGAATTTTGTATATTTCATTTCATAATAATTAACGGAGTTTATAGTGCCTACGAAGTTAATAGTAACTTATGAATGCATATGTGTTGTTTTTCAGGGAGACTTTCCTTTAACTTGGTCACCCTACATTACAGCCGTATCGGTTAAAGTTAAGTACAGCAATTACGTGATTCCACAAAATCAATTTAGAACCAAATGGAGTTCCACTCTTCTTAGTTTACCGCAAGCTCTAGAATTTGGATTTGATTCTCAAACTGATGGAGTTCAAGTGTGCACAACCAGCTTGGATTATATCCCCTTCAACTATAAAATTGGGATTGTGAGACGTCATCTTGTGCAAATTGATTCCCTAATTTTTAATTGTAAACTTCATCATTATAATGGAAAAATCCTGAATTTTAGTGGAGTTACCAACCCCTTTTGACTTCAACACTGGTAACAGTCCGAATTTTCATGGCTCCAAGGTACGATGAGAATGGAAACCGATTCACAATGACGCAACAAAGAAGCTTATTTTTTGCACTGGATAGTTTTCCTGTTACAAGTAACAAACTTGAAATAATGGTTCACGAATTTTAATTTTTAATATTGCAATTCACAGGATTACATTGTGCGTTCTGTTGTTCTGTTAGTTTATTTTGGCTACAACAAAATTACTCGATCATCTTTGGATTCCTCCTTGACTGTAAACTTCCCACAAACTGTACGACAACTTCTTAATCTGAACAATCTCGGTCAAATCGTGACACCACTTTGTGGTTGTGGATGGCCGAACCATCTCCTTCTGCCGAAAGGAGTAGCGAATACCAGCGACCTTGCTGGAGTCTTTGATCTCTTCGTAATGGTAACTGACGGAACTGCAGATCAAGTGACGAATAGTGGACCAAACAATGGACTCAATTGTGATTCTCCGTTCATCTACTGTGGAATCCCTGGGAGAAAGTACCCAGACGCAAAACCAATGGGTTACCCATTTGACAGACCCCCGTTTTCAGTTGCTGGAGTCACCGTACCTGATTTGGACGCATTTGTCGCAGGAGCTCCAACGATGACTTACGTTCAGGTATGTTTAATGTTAGCCTAACGTACCAACATGACAGTGGTGTAATATACAGAATTCTTAATGTTTTTATTTTATTCCTCCACACAGACAACGATACTTCATGACGACACTCCAGCCACACCACCCATAGGATGATAAGTGCCAAAAAACAACTAAACTACTATTATATTAACTAAATCTTACTATAAGTGCTTTTCTACTGTTCAATACTTTGTTACCTGACAATAAAACCATAGCGCAAGCAACAGAGTACTTTTAATAACTATATTAATCCCAACTTTATAAAAGCTTACATTGCCGGAATTGATGTCCTAACTAACAATAAGCCATCCTGAAAATTACAACTACCTTTCTTCAATTTTGAGGATAAGGTTGCGCTTAAGAGTCATTACGAGAATAGTTCATGACGATGCTCAGGCCAGTCGACGCCTCAAATAACAAAGGAACGTATAGACGTAATCAATTAAATTATACTATGAATTTAATCATTTAGTACGGCATTTTTATAGAATTATTTGACAGTTTCTTACTCGCGAGTAACGTACGGAAATAAACGTATAAAATTTTAAAACAACTTGTAGCTCGGGTTATTATAGTAATTTCTTAGACTGCGACATATTTTACGTATTAGCAATTATAAATCGACGTATTCATCGAAATCCATTTTCTCTGAGGATTGACGATGAGAATTGACCGTTGAAAATGATGAGAACGGAAGATCATTGACCAGTGCTTTGGCCTGTTCAGTGCTGACAGAGGGCCGCTTCTTAAACGAGAACGACTTACTTGCTTTTGCTTGAGTAGACATTCGTAAGCTGTTGCCCAAGTTAATAATGTATCCCACTAGCAACCCCAGACGTTTGAGTATTGAACATCCTGGAGTTGGATGACTCGGTACCAACATCTACCTCCAAGCGCATACCGGGCTTTTGAGTATTTGCCATTCGAACTTTTAAAGCTGAATAAAGATAAAAAACATCCATGAATAACAAATCATTTAATTGATATTGATATTAGGATAGAGTGCTGATTGAAAAACGAAATCACGAACCTGGCCGACTAGATGAAGAGGTTGTTGTTGTTGGTTGATAGAGATGATACCCTTTATTCATGGTTGTATTCAATGAAGAGTTACGTTTAACGAACGAAGGAAGATATTCATCTTCAATAGACATCTTGGTATATTTTGATGGGCGTTGACTTTCTAACGGAGTTTTACTACGATTTCTTGCAGCCGACACTTGCTCCTTCAGAATCTCAATTGAACTTTCCAGCATCATCTTCTCGTCTTCCAGACTGTAAGAACAAATCTGCATTTTTTGATTTTTATCAATGCGATTGATTTAGTATTTTCATAGAATCATTATTACCTTTCAAGTTCCTTGGCACTGTCAACTCCCAAACGACTGCGCTTCCCTACAATGTTGGAGATAAGATTTTGAACACTTTTAATCTCCTTTCTAAGGGCATTTTCCCCGGTTCGGCCGTCCATCTCAGCGCTGTTCAAACGGTGACGCAATTCGTTTAATTCTTCTTCAGCTTTATGAACGCTTCTTTGCATTGAAAAATACGGTAGCAAATCTAGAAGTGAAACCCCATTAATGCAATGCATTGTTAAATGGCTTATTATGTAATAATAATAATAACCTTAATTCAAAAACTGACAAACAGCAAAACATTTTTCGGATGACTTACCTAATTCCAAATTGGTGATCTCCAGCCGAGTTTTATTCAAGAGTGTAATTTCGTCCTGCTTTCTCTGCAGATAACCAGCCGGTGATGCATCCCATAAACGTACGAATTCCATCGTTTTCTTAAGAAATTGTCTGGATGAGTCCAAAGCTTCTCTTCGATTATTCCACTACAAAATGACAGCTAAATGTACATTTAAATCCGAAGATTTTAATAGTAAAAAAACAAACGTATCAAACAGAACGGTACAAAATCCTAAAAATGAACATACCAACATTTCATCGGTTTCATCAACCTCGTTTTTCAGTGTTTCAAACGCTTCAGTTTTAACTTGCAACTGTATAGAGGCAGCAGTAAATTTAGCGCTTCTAGAAGCTACATTTTCCGACAAATGTGTTGACTTTTTTGTCAAATCATTTTTCTGAGATTTCAAAGAACTCAGTTTTATCTTTGCTTCTCGAATTCCATTACGAGCTACACAATTTTTTCAAAAAATAACACTTCCAAATCAAAAATCTCAAAGTCAAACAAATAAACTTTAAAAAAAAAGCAAAAAACCTTACTATTTTTATAACTGAACTGTTCCTGTTCATATTGCGAACGAGAACGATTTAGTTCCTCCAACACTTTTTGAAAATCAAATGCAGTTGTCCCAGGCATGATATTATCACTATCAATTATCACTATAATTTTAATATACACTTCATTTACTTTCACTTAAAAAATCAACAAATTACTGATACAAAAGTACGAATCTGACTCGACATATAATACCATCAATGAAAATAACTAAATGAACATTATTTAATGCGACGTCGACGTCCTCCACAGACCACAGCTGAGGAACAAAGTGAGTGAGTGAGTAAAGTACCACTCGTTGCCAATGTGAACTTCAACGTTGGTAGTCTTGGGTCAGTCTTCGGTTGGGAATTTGTCTTTGAGGTCAAGGTCATCATGGGTCATCCTTCCATTTTCGATAATTTAATGTCTTTTTGGTCTCCGTCGTATCTCGTATGTCATGGTCAGTTCATGGTACAAAAACGTTTTCACTGGACACTGTACAGTACAAAACGCATTTAAGTTAATATTTCATCCGGATGGATCTAATGAATTGAGAAATGAGATGTGATAAGATATTAAATGGATCATTTCACAAAATGAAGAATGGAAATGACACGATTCCAAGATTAGACACGAACAGTCGTGGAAGACGACACTGGGTTTCGATTTCATACGTTATTAAACGTTTTCTCATTGTCATCATTGTCAGCACAAACGATGAAAAATGGCTTGAAAAAGATAATAAAATGTAATTACTAATGGAATCGGTTGGGGAAAGAATGAAAACGTCAATGTGTTGAGAAAGAGTATTGAGTATAGCATGAAAGTCGAAATGGACGAAACCCAGTTCATTTAGTTTAAGACGACGATTCGACGATAGTCGACAAGTCGACAGTTCTTCGTCTGGTCAGCATGAATTATGTGTTCTTCACATGCATCTTTGAAAGATATAAGGAAAAGAAGAGAAGACCGGATTACTCGAAGACCCGGCATCGGTTCCATGCAATTTTCCCTGGACGCATGCAAAAAATGGATTCGGGAAATCCATGCCGATAACCATTTCCGAGCTTTTAACCCCTTCCCATGTTCCAATATGGATATTAACTTTTTTACCTAATTTTTTTAAAGCTTTTTCGTCTCCGTTGTTCATCGCCTATCGTCTATCCTGTAAGTATAAATACCGATGTCCCGTCCATTCATGTTCCTTAGTCTTTTCACGACGACTCTTACGTCGGGTTGTTTGGAGAGAGCACTGGTTAACCGAACCACATTACTATACTAACCAAATTGGACTTTCAGAGTTTGTCTGCATGTGTCTATTTTATAAAGAAAGAAAACGACGAAGAAAAAGTTTTTACCCCAAACCTACAATTTGTGGAGAAAGCCGGAGAAAGCAGTGTTTTGTTGTTGAAGACAAGGACATTTGGAACGATTTTTCTTTCTCTAATCAACAACGGTGATTAGAAAGCAGACACAAAAAACTCGCATTGAATGCGGTCAAAGTACAAAAAATAATAAAGGCTCCTCTGTGCTTTTTTATCATCCATCGTGTGCTAGTGATATTAAATTGTGTGTTTTTGAACAAAGGACAGAAAATGCAAGGGAAATCGAAAACACGTCGACGACATCACAAATGTCCAGTACCCAAATCTTCCTTTAGCATTTGCATGGACGAAGGTTTCATGCATTTTCGAGCTGGAAGCTTACAGAAGAGCAGTCGCTACTTTCGACAAGGTAACAGTTAGCCCCAGTCTTTCTTTCATTTATTCTTGACAGCCTGACCATTTTCAGGAAAATGACAATGCTTTTTTTATTTTCAACATAACAATTGCAAGTTTGTAATGACTCACTTAGTAAATTGGCTGGCACTGCAATCCTTTATTCAGAAACTAAAAATAGCACCTTTATGTATACAAAAAAAGTTTACTTTGGAAAAAATCTCAACTATACCAATTAAGGTGCAAATTGTGTGTATAGTAGTCCATCTATAATCTGCAAAACTTTTTTATACTGCTTTCATAGACAAGAAATCTAGTTACTGTAATCATGAAATGAAACTGGTAAAAACGTGATTACAGATATTGATTCTCTGGAAATGTATTAGACTTCATGGACATTTTCCGAAGCACATCCGCTCGTTTTATATCAAATTCACACTATAGAATTCTGAGGTTACGCGTTGCGGTACGCATTTCGGGCTTTGGAATCCGTTATAATGCTATATATTGTCTGATAGTTTGACTTTCTCCATTGCAATTTCGGTGATGTAATAATGAATAATGAGTCTTTCGTGTCGACGGCTGTCCTTCACTGCCACAACTATAACCTTTTGAGACAATTTCTAGAATAAAATGTTTTTCCTTTCTTTCAAGATGTGAATGAAGAAAGTAATTTGCGTCTAGCATGTAGATTTGTAGATGCAATTATTCAGACTTTAGGACTGGTATTGTGTATTGCTGTTATTATGCATGGAGGTTTTTCGATTTATGCAATCGAGATTCGTAGTTCATACGTTCATATGTCCATAGCTCCGACAAGACAAGTTCCTTACACAACGTAAACGTAACGTGGCATACCGGATTATATAAATTCGCATCAATCACTCATGTAGAATGTGGCAGCGATTGCCATTATGTTAGTTATTCTCATGAGAAGACGTTGACATCCCGAAGACCCGATTGTTCATATTGCATAATTGCATTTCACCTTTATTTGAAGTGCCGTAACGTCGCTCTTTATTCATTTTCATATTTAAGTAACTTGCTACAGGGTACCGATATACCGAATTACCGAACCGATATTATCAGGACGATAATGACAATAATGAGCTGATTAGCCATCAAAAATAATAGAACTCGTTATACGGAGAAAAGCGTTTTAGTTATGTTCCATGGGGTACAATGAAAAGGCTAATACGATTCCTCTCCTCGGAGCAGTAGACACACGCGACTTGATTTTATAGTTCGATAATTTGAGCAATCAATGTCTGATTATGTTCCAGCTTGCAAACACTCCGACAATATTTCGGGAGCGAATTAGTTTTCTTGGTCGATTCCAGCGTTCCTGGAGAGTTGTACTAAATGATTATAGTAGAATAGTAGAATTTCTTATATACTTTAGGAAGTGAGACAGTGGGAATAAGGAAAGTAAACTGAACGTTAGTAGGTTTTGGTGAGTATTATGAACTCCTGCTTGCACATAATGAAATTATGTCAATAGGGCGTCAAAACGTCAAAAGTCCAGATTTTCCGATATCGATTCTTCTTGTCAGAATCTATGCAGAAATCCGGGCATTAAGAGACTATGATGTTGTAGTATACTAACTATCAATGTAAGACTAGGGTATCGCCACTTCTCGACGCTTATAATTCGACCCGGCTGAGAACTATCGACATGGCATTCTGAAGACGCCACTCCTGAGGAATGTTTTCGCACGTCGTTGCGTGGCTACGAGCTGAAGCGTCAGAAATGATCCTTTCGTCCTTGTCACGCCCAAAGAGAAATCTCAGTGACGGTTATATCGTTCTGTTGGATTGGATTCATCAAAAATAATCAAATAGTCAACAATTCAACAAAACAAAGAATAAGAGAAAAATTGTATCCCAAAATAGATCCTTTTTCTGTTTGCTGCAACTGTGGATATATTTTTTATATAACATTACACTACGTGTACAAACACGTACAAAGACATTGCATTATGCAACTATTAATGCTGAAGACAGACATTGACAGACGAGTGACCAGGGCAGGGTCTTAAGTTGTTGGTACCAAGTGTATATATACGTTATAAGAGAACAAGTGCACAAAGGTAGTTGAACACAAACAGAGAAATTGTGCTGCTCGCTAAAAGATTACCTTGTCAAAATGTGATGTGTAAGGACAAGCAAAATAAATGTAAAAAGTGGTTGGTTGGTGGAAAGAAGACGGAGCATGTTGTTGTTGCAGTTGGTTCGATTTTGCATAGCACACACCAAGCCACATACTTGTTATGTCCACACCTCAAAACCGTCTAACGACATCAACTTGTCAGCGTAATAGGTTCAATTTCGACCAAGGCACGCCGCCTGTAGCGAAGACATAAAGAGTGGAGTCTCGTGCCAGTTTCTATGCGTATATGACTCTTTTCATGCGAGTTAATCAATTGGGCCGGAAATGATGGGTGATCAACTCAAAGTCGACTTTAAGAATACCTTCAGCCCAGCAGCAGGTCACACTCCCATCCCGTCTTTCCTTGGCGTTTCCATTGCTGCCCTATGGAGAAAATCGAGTGACACGGACATTGGAGACTTGTCCGATTTTGATGCATCTTCCGTCCCTTCCACGCGAGCCGCCTCACCCACCTCACCAACTAGAGAAAGAGTTGATTCCCTCGTTCCGTCCATTAGTCCTAAGCCAACAACTTCCGGGTTACAAGGTCCTCAAACAAAAGTAGTCAAGAAAGTCGGATTTGTCGAACCGGAAGCGGAAGATAGAAGGACGTCCATGGAATCTGAATCTGGGAAAAAGGATACGGGTGAAAAGGACAAGATTAGGAAAACGTCTTCCTCTGATAACGTCAAACGTATTGAAAAAATCATACTTTTCGCAATAAAAAAGTTTACAAAAAACACTTGGTTGTATTTCGCAATTTTGTAATATTGTCTCATCCTTTTATTGTCTCATGCTATAGCGGCTCCCATTCGACGATCTCAAAGTGGAGCACTACTAAATGAAATAAGAAAAATGTCATTAGCATCTCAGGATGCTGCAGAAGAAAAGAAGAAACTCAAAGAAGGGAAACGTACTTTCCGGCGTTTTCGACGTGGGAAAAGTAAGAGAAGAGAGGAAGAGTACACTGACAAAGACAGAGCAGCCGCTGTGACTTTGGGATCCAGAGATATCAAACAGTCGCTCAAAGCAAAGAAGAAACGGGAACGAAAATTACATCTTTCCATTGACGTTTTAAACAGCGAAGAATTCTTGTCTGCAATGTTGGTGGAGGAAGCTGCTTACCAAATGAAACGAAAGAAGGCTCCCGACGCTGCTCTTATTACTTTAAACAAGGCGTGACATCTTTGACAATTTATTTTACCGTCTTTAACCTCATTTTTAATGATTACATCTTAATGTCCTATAAAAGTCGTCTCTGTGTGTGAAAGTGTAAACTCTAGAATAATGTTAAATCATGTTCCTTATGACCGCGCCTAATAACTATTCATACATTGCATCAATTGCATGAATTGCTTTTGCTTTATAGTATATACTTCTCAAAGGCTTTACGATTTTTGAGATTATTATTATTATTTCCATTTTTTTAAACGTAACTAGGCATTGGAACTTCAACCTTCACACAAAGGAGCCTTGGTCGCACGCAGTCAATGTCATCTGAAACTTGGAGACGCAACTTCGGCATTGAAAGATGCAGAAACATCATTCGGGAAAAATGAAACTTACATCGACGGGTTATTCCAATACGCGGAAGCACTTTACCACCTGGGGTATTTTGAAAAGGCTTTAATTGCCTATCATCAAGGATGTCGTTTGCGAAGGGAAATGGAAGGATTCCGAGTTGGAGTTCAGAAATCACAGGAAGCCATTCGGAGAGCTATAGGAGATCGTTCTGCGACCCAATTAGAAGGTCTCGATGAGATTATTGCTTTGATTGGAAGTATGGATGACTTGAAAGGTTAGTCAACCTCAGTCAATCTTCCTCTCCTTGCTAAGTTACATTACATTCCCTACACACATGAAAAAACAAAAAAAAAACAGACTTGTATAATGTTTTAGTGCAAAAATCGTGACGCGCAGCAAGTCTCTACTCCCAAAAATTCAAATGCGTCGTGGTCGTAGACTTCAGCTTAATTTACATTTTGCTTATTTTGTATCGTAGACAAGAATCTGGACGAATGTATCAAGTTATCAGACAACATCCCAAAAACGACCAAGAAGGGAAATAATGCAAAATCTCTTCCTAAACCAGGTCAAAATTGGATTGCGAAAGAGATGCTTCGGCAAGTATGTTCGGACAAAGAGTATTTGACAAAACTGTTGAAACGACCTGAAATTCAAAACATGGAAGGTTCATGCTTGCTTCGGGAAAGTGCTGCAGAAGCTCTTAAGTACTTGGAAGCACGTCAACAACTTTGGAGACAACTCAATCCACTTTATGCCAGGAAAAGTGGACCGCATCTTGAACTCAGCAGAGGCAGTCCTCGTGTAAGCTTTAAATGCAAAAAATGAGATATATGTACAAAACCGAAACCTTTGTAACACAAATCTCAACTATATCTTTTCTTTGGCATGCAAAAAGCAGAACAGACATATAGTTCCAATTCCAATTCGCTTCTACTTATATTTTGCATGTCAGTGTCAGCCTTGTCAGCGTTATTTTCTATGCATTTTTACATTTTTCAGATTCCAGAACAACGTCAAAATAATAAAGACGGGTCAAAATCACCTTCTTCGTGTCCTAAATCAAATGTCAATAAGACCAGTGAAGAAATCTCTGGAAATGGCACAACAACACGGCGTTCTTCCAGTGTCGCAAAACCAGTGAATTTTATCACGAAACAGTAACCTTAGTATAAAGAGCATATTACTATATAATAATATACCCCATATACGTTTATTGTAATTTTTGAGGTGCTAATTTGTCCTTTCCGTTTAATTAATAAAGTTGATCGAAATTGGTATCATAAGAATGTGAACAACTAAAAATGTCTGTGATGATTATGATGAATGTGAAATATTTGAGATTAATAAAATACTCAGTTAAAACTTCAAACTCAGTTTCCCAACTTTCATCTTCATTTTACCAAAATTCTCAACTTAATGAATCATTTTCATACCCTATAACCTTTTAGTTTTAGCATTACATGAAAATAATGTGGGATCGTCGATCGTCGAGCTTGTTTTGAGCTTTTGCTTTGGTGTCTGTTTATTTTGCTTCGTTTTCTTTTTTATTCTTTGTTTCGTTGAGTTTATAGTTTCTACTTCTACTGACATTTTTCCTCCCTCCATTTTGTAGTGCTCCGTTACACAAATACCAAATACCACCCACATCATCACTCCACCACCACAACAAAAAGGTACTTTTTATGTTTTTATCTAGAAGAAACGCAGTTTCAGTGTTTAGTTCCTGAACTAACACGAACATAGAAACAGTGAAAATTGACATTTTGTTGTGCGTACCATTTAGTCCATTCGGTTCGGCCACCTTCCAGTACTTTAAGACTATAGATAACAGATACGGTAACTTGTTTTTAATTTCGTTAGCATTGTTTGTCTACTGAAATGAAGGTTCGTTTATTACTCTGCTCTTGCCACTAGTACTGAAAATTAATCGGGAGTTAACAATATTATTGCATAATATATAAGTTGGTGGAAAGGTCACCGTCTCAAGGAAAGCTTGCTTATTTTGAAAGTACACACACATCGCGGAATTAATATAGTCATTATATTACGATTTCAAGTTGTAGGCTGTTTCAGGATGGATTGGTCTGAAGACAACCGTGATTATGGACGTGTTGGCGATGACATGGATGACGATGACCGTCAACCGGGACCGTCAGCGGGTCGTCGGAATCGTACTGGCCCGACTGGCCGGACTGGCCCTTTTACTGGCAACAGGGGAAGTGGGAAGAAGAAACAGTCGCAAAATCCCTTCTTCCTTTTCATGGCCGAACGTCGAAAAATGCTGGAAGAAGATGGGCAAAAATTTCCTCTTGGATGGTGTGATGTGGCCGTGGCCGTCGGCCACGAATGGGCGGTAAGGTTAAGAGTTAAGATTTTCCAATATTGCATTGATTGATAATCAAATCAGAAATCATATCAGAGCTAGAGAAAGAGAAGCATAATCTGAATTATAGGCCGATTTGCAGTAGTCGCGTCGTCCATTGCATATCAGGATTTCATTATCATTGCTGTTGATATTCTTTGATACAGGCAATGCCAGACGGGGACAAAATGAAATATAAGCAATTAGCTCTTGACAACAAGGTGAATCAGGGAGGACAGAAAATTGCAAATATGAAGAATGTGGAAGCAGTAGTTTGGGATTATGAAGTTGCTTCTGAATGTTCTGAAGGAAATGACTCTACCGCTATGTGTTCTGGACCAAGAACTTCTATGGGAGTCTCGTAAGTTTACTATGGATTATTATAATGAAGTTCATACTGATGGAACTTGTAGGATAGGAGTATTCAGTCCATCATTAGAAAATGGGATTATTGCTTTGATTCTATTTCTAATTTGTTTGGTTCAAACAGGGTGGAATCTATGGAGCAGAGGCGCATAGAGGCAGAGCTTGCAAGAGAACAACAATTTTACAGGGCAGCTGAATTTGCGGATATGGTTTACCCCGTGGATCATTATCCATTCATCTTGATTGAGTTTAATGTAATATGTCGAACGGATTCTGGAGAATTTATACCGTGCGAAGTTTCTATGAGTTCTTTTACATTACGAGAAGGAATAATAGACTGCTATTCTTCTCTCATTGACATTGGTAACTTGGTTAATCGAATTGACATTGTAGTAGTGGGTGATATGATCTAATTATAATGATATGATTCATATGATCCTCGTCGTTGCCATCAGAGTCACCAGATTACTCACTGTACTGACTAATTTAATACGATTTGGGATTAATTCTTGCAGGCGAAGTTCCATATGGATATGGTGCGGAAGTACACAGCAACAGCGAAAAATATCAAATTCCGAGGATTCCATTTGATGAAAGCTGTGGAAATATTAAGCAGATCCTAACTTGCGTCAAAGTTTTCGTTGAGAGACAGGTGTGTACGCTTTGTAACAACAGAGTCGAAGTTCTTTTAAGTTTAACTGCTTTTTGATATGTCGTTACATTTTAGGATGTCGCGAAAGAAAGCAATTTCCGTCCACTGTGTCCAAATCGTCACAGTGCACAATCTCGTGAAGTTTTTTGCTTCGACGGCGAGGTTGAGAAAGTGGAAGGCTGTCTCGAATGGATGTCGAACCGTTCAGGTAAGCTTAACTAGCATTAGATACAAAACCCAAATGTACATTTACCTTTTTACCTATTTACGGACTCGTCCCAAATTAACATATTCGTGGACTCAGGAAAATCTATACCGGTCACGGTATTACCGTATGGTACATTCATTCATGCTCTGAGCCACCGTGGTGCCAAATCGCGAAGTCGCAGGCGTTCTGGGTCCAATGACTCCAATGGAAAAGAGGCAAAGTCCGTTACGGAAGTTGACAGTGAAGGCAAACGCAATGAAGAAAATCCTTGTGAAGGTGCAAGTGCATTGGAGGATTTGCCGACCCCTGGCTTATCAACCACTCAGTGCACAGAAATTCCAAAAGAAGGGACCTTCCCGACAGTTGAAATAACCGAGAAGTACCTGGGACATATTCGACTTGCAGGGAGAGAAGAATTTACTTGCTTGCATCACTACTTGGTAATTTAAACCTTATCTGGCTGCTTTAATTAGTTCAAGAATATGCTGATATGCGAAAAGACATTTGCTGATTTCCATATCTGTGATTTCCAGTACAATTCCTGTTCGGACCTGTGCAGCTTAGCTATTTTAAATCGCATTGCATTCAACACTGTTGATTTCTTAATGCCACTCTTCGACGTCGAACCAAACTATTTGAATTATCCAGAGCACATCCTTGCCCCTGAGGGCGTTTCCAGAATTCACGATTTTCTCAGACACTGGGGCGCTGAATGTAAAGAATATCCAGAGCTTCGTTTTAATGCTGTGCTACGAGAGCGGAAAGCTGCAGAGCTGGAGTCCAGGAAAATGGAAACAAGACGTATGTACAGACCACCACAGGACGATGAACAGTTTCCAGTACGACGTCCAACGTATATTCCTAGAGGATCAAGACATGAATGGCTTCCACTTCCACCATTCAACACTCGAAGTGGAGGAAGTCCTCCTCCATCCCGGAGGCTGTATGAACGCACACCGGTGGCTTACAAGAGAAATATTTGTATGGAAAACATGGAAAACATGGTCCATTCAGTAGTAGCCGGTGCGAATGCCAACTTAGAGAAGTATATGGACACGCTTCGTGAAGGTTCTTATCATTCAGAATTCCCTTCTTCCCATGATACTCCACTTTCTCCAGGGCGTCATCACTCATTCAACAAGGTCTTTGTTTGTGATCGGGAACAAGCAACGGGCGGCGGCGGTGGTGAAAGTAGCAAGATCTCTTCAAGTAACATCCCGCCTGGTCAAATGGAGAGGAGCTTGACAAGTGTCGAAAGACGACGTGGATATTTGACGACTGATACAGAACCAGATGACGAATTGAACAGGCTACTTAATCCTCATACTGCCGCTGCTCGTTTTAATCCGTCGGACAGCTCAATGGCAAGTGTGTATTCAGGAAGTTCAGGAATCCCTCCAGAACGGAACCAATTGCGTAATCAAAGACTTACCGACTACTTCGGAGCAACTTATGCCTATCCTGATACTTCGAAACCGGATGGACGGAAATGATGAGTTTTTTTTTTGATTCAAAGACCCTAACGGCAATGTCTCCATTTGCGGAAATGGATTTTTTACCTTTCTGACTGTAGAATATCAATGAATTTTATAGTTTTACTGTTTTTAGTGTCGTTATTCAGTCAATATCTTCATTTTCTTCGTAGGCTATCATACATGAATTCAGTGGTATATGTTAGTAGAAACTGTCATAATCGTTTAGTCATAGTATAATAGTCACTCGCGTAGTAATGATTTATTCTGATGAAATTTTATAGCACACCTTAGTTATTAATTTAGCATCCTAATTAGTATAGGAATGACGATGAATGAGCTTGCTTTATGAAGAATACTACAATGAATTTCATAATGTTTGAAAGCGACTGTTGAAAGCTTGAACCCATGTGATGAATTTTTCAAACTTTCCAGACGCGATTAAGAGTTTAGATAATATGACCTCAATGAATTGTTATCTTACAAGTGTTTGCATATGATTTTAATTTGAATGTCTAGATACTCAACATTTCCATGAAATGTCAATGCCCGTTCTTATCTTAAGTTGGAGCAACGATTTTCCTTGCTTGTTTTTCAAGACTGTTTGCTACTTCTACTTGTGTTGTCGATATGAAAATCGATATTTATGTTAAAGGAGAGAAAAAATAAACGAACCTTTCATATACAGACCTAAAATCTTAGTTGAGTGTTTTTGTACTTACTAAACTAGACGTGGAGTATTGTAGATTTGTAGAGACGAGGAAAGAAGAGAAGCAAAGGGAAAATGATTTGATCAAAGCTTTATCGAATTATAGTTTGGAGCAAGCCAACAAGTCAGATCGCATCCTCATTTCATCATCGACAGCAACCGGTGACAGACGCGAGAAAAGAGGACGCAAGCAAAGGACAGCAAATAGTTAAAGGTTAAAGGTAATATGGTTTTGTAAGCTTCTCCTTTTGCCTTTTGCATGAAAAACGTTTTTTGCGACGAGGTTTCGCTTTGCTTTAATTCTTGGCTTGGGTTTTTTGCTACGACCTGCGCTCTCAAGCCACTCAATGAGCTCAGGCAGGTTCGCAGGTTACACTGGTTCCATAAAGATTTGGTGGCTCCTTCGAAACTTCGAAAGGACGAAATCAATAGTAAAACAACGTGAGTGATCCTGTGAGGTCGGCCTGGTGTGGCTCTCTCAAAAAATACTCTATGGACCTTTTCGTTTCGTTGTCGTTGCTGTAACTGTTAATATAGTTAGTTAGTAGTTACTACATTTAGTTAAAGTTGATGTCTCACCAAGTCACAAAACTCGGGACTGTGACTTCTGTTCCTGGCTAGTGACAGTGACACTATTATATGTTGTACAGGCATTTAGGATTTAAGTCAGTTTGATTTCTTTCTGGATACTTTTTGAAAATGATTATTATTGTGTGTGACTGATCTGATAATTTGAAGAAAATCGTAAACGGAGACGTCATGGAAGAGTTCAAGTCGAATCTATTGCTTTTGTTGCATTGTCGGTATCCGAATGTAAGTAGTACCTATTCATTAAGTAATCTGTAGAATTGTAGCGTGTATTTTTAATTGGAAGGATTATATTGAGCAGCTGATGACGTGATGACGTCATCGACTGAGATTACAAAGAATTTACGATATTTTTCATAAATTAATAATTTTTGATTATATTTGAATAAAACAGGGATTGCCGATTCACAATGTCGAAAGTGAGTACCGCAAGTTTTTCAAAATTCCGGTTCCCACAAGTTTGAATGGATCTTTGGCAATATCAATTCAGACACTGCCTCATCTCCAGCCGTATTTTGAGGTATGTCGTCCCAAGAATAAAACGACGACATTGATTGTAAGAGCTAAATCTGGGAGATCAGATGACGAGATGAGAGTTATTGCGAAGCTGGCTAGTTTTGCGCATTTTGAATCTACAAAGGAAAGTCAGTTCCGTGTGATTGGATGTGGAGCAACGTGCTGTGCTTTGAAGAGGAATCCATCAGCGTTGATTGATTTAACGGAATCTGACAATGGGCTGGATGTTCCTGTTACTACTACAGATGAGCTGAATCCCCCAGATTTGGATGAACATGTTCATGATAATGAGCAAGACAATCAGCATTATGATGTAAATGAGAAGGATCCATTTGCTCCTTCTGGTATGGAAGATGATGATGATGATACTACAATGATGGAACTTCGTACGGCAGCCGCTACGGAACTGGATTTCAAGATTCCCCACTATTTGGACAGTGACTCGTTTTCTGCACACAGTAAGTAATCTTTAATTCGTCGAGTAATTTCTAATATGGATAATGGTGTTTTCAATACGATTGGTTATTTTAGTAGACCACGGCACTGATGACTACATAATGCAAGACTTGCAGAACATGAAGGCTGATGAAGAAGATGACGAAAATGACGATATTAAAATCTTGAGTGACATGAATGCAAATCCCGTTGTACCAAAAAATTCGGACGGTGAACTTTGTTTATTTGGTAATTTCATTTTGTTCAATTCAAGAATTCAAATGAACGGCGTACAGAAATTTTGTGTATATTATTTATTATTTTGATTGTATGTGGAAACTTATAAGTTTTCTGTTTTTATGTATTCCAGTAGGCAGCAATCCCAGGAACTCTATTTTGAATCAGTTGGACATGGAGGATTCCGAACATCAAATTGAGTCTGAAAATGTTAATGAAGTTCAGTTGGATAAGATTTCGTTGGTCGAAACCCTATTGACAGAACCCGTGAGCGAGCCCTTTCTAAATGTGAACGAGGAAACAGACACGAATAATCAGCATTCCATTTGCCAAACACAAAATAGCATAAAACCCGAGTCCTCTCATCTGGTACCCCCTGAATCCAAAATCATAAGTGATGAAGCTGCAAAGAAGAATGGTAAACATGATAAATTATATTCCGTGCTATGAATTATAGTAGTTATAAAAATCAAATCAATATTAACCCATAAATGTTTTAAATTATTGTTCATGTTTGTAATTTGCAGATCTCATCTTAATGCCTCCACCAAAACCAAGAGGAAAGCCAATGTGTATGCCAAAGGAACCAAAGGCGAAACCGATACCAGTAGGCCCACAGAGGAAGAACAATGGTGCGAAGAACAACGGTAAAGATAAAGATCCTAATGAACTGAACATTTCTGAATTGGTGAAGGGAATCAAGACTCCGATTCCCATCCCAAATACAAATCCAATTGCAGCGAGGGCAGCGGGTAAAGCACAAAATGGCCCGAAAGTTGGTACGATGTCTCCTTTGACAATGATACCACCGGCACCGGTGCCAGAGTCAGATGACCCGAATGACCAAATTGTAGTCCTGTCCAATCATGCCGGTGAAGTACGAGTTATACGGTTTCGCAGAGGTCAGTATGGTTTCTGGTTATATTTTGTACAATATAGCGCTATAAGATTTGATATTTCAGTTTTTGCAATTTCTATTTGATTTCCAGAAATGCAACGTTGTACCTGGATGGGGTGTACAGCGGAATTTGATACTAAAAGTCAATGCGCTGAACACGTACGCACGGTTCATCTCAACAATCCATCCGACGTCAACAATAGACCAGTCCCAGTTCCAGTTCCAATCCCGGTTCCAGTCCCTTCAACTTCTGCAAACGCTATGGGACCCATCCCCAGCACCAGTACTTCTACAGCTACTACTTCAGCAGCTGCGGCGTGTACTTCTGCTTCTGCTTCTTCATCTACGGCTGCTGTTTCGGTTGCTATTGCTCGTGGTTGTAAACGTAAAGCAGAATCGCCCGTACCGGATACAGTCATTAAATTGACCAAAACAGTACCCAGTCGTATTTATTCGTGTCCTACACGAGGATGTGATCGAAAGTTCGATTCAGAGACTGCGTGTGCCAATCATAAATCCCGATGCTACGGGTTGACGCAACAGAATACCAGACGATTTATTTGCACTTTTCCTCGTTGCTATTTGAGCTATGAAACAATTGAGGCAAGAGACGAGCACATGAAAGTTCATGAGGCTAAAAGCAAGGGGAAAGCGAATGGGATAGGGACTTTCAAATGCGACGTGCCCGGTTGCAAATGCACTTTCCGGACTGAAAGTCGATTGAAAATTCACCGTGACCGTTGCGTATTTAAAACATAATACTAATAAACGACCAGATCCAGACCAAGAAAACGAAAATGGTCCTAAACCAAATCAAAAGAAGACTTAATTCCATGATCTTTAGGGATTCCTTTAAGTATATGCTTAGATGATGGTCATAGGTGCAAGTGAGAATTACGTACCTATTTACTATTTATAAACTACTAACTACATTTGATTCTTTTGTTTGACAGAAAAGTTACAAGTTAATAATAATTTGTATGGTAGATTAATGGAACAGTGAATTAATATATATATAGCATAGATGCATTAGATAAATATTCAAGAAATAGATATGAATTACGATCTATATTATAATACATTATGTCATATGGACCGTATGGATCAAAACAGTCCTTTCCTATTCTTACTGACATTTTTCGTTGTTGTGGAATTAACTTAATCTACAGCCACATTACCAATTCACTGCTGTTTTGATTTTTGTAATTCGTCAGCGTACGTTCAATTAGATGATGTAAAAGAAATTAGCTATACGCAATATAGTTTTAATGAGTTTAGTGCTTGTTTGTGTTGAAGTCATTAGTTAGTCAACTATTCCTAATCAATAATGCTAGTTGATGTTTATGTACGGTAAACTTATAATTGGTGATGTGAAGTTATTCTTACGCTACTATTTTCAGTTTCGTATTTACAGAAATTAATTTACATTTTAACATACATGGTTAGTCTTTACTGCTTAAATTAGTCATGTTGATTAGTTGATTCTTACTGCGTTAATTAAATTAATTTACTACGTTTAGCATAGATAGCATATATATTTTGTATATGCTTTAAATCTTTCATAAAAGGATTTGTAAAGCAATTGACGTTTTCGGATGGCATTTACAACACAATACAAATGAATTCATTTCCTATAAATATTTAATGTGTTCAAAATGTAAGAGTCTTATTCTATACGAATTACTCAAATAAGTTAAGAATTTGAATATAGTACATGTTGCTGATAGTTTTAGGCCTTTTAGGTGTTGACTTTATTATTATTAGTAGACTCAATGTGAACTTTAGTCATTCAATGGAAACTAATGGTCTGTGGGTCTCGAATCTAGTATTTGTGACTTCTTTGGGAATGGGATGTACTTTTGAATGTGTATTCAATAAATGTATTTGTAACAACGTGTTTGTAAAATTGACTCATGTGCGTGTCGTGTGTTTCACCTTCTAATTTTAGCATAGTACGCATTATTTTTAGCTCGCACGAGCATCTTGACTCTTTATACTGTCTTTCGTTCACAAATGGATTGGCACATTTGAACTCCATATGGAGTCACAATAATCTCTCAATTTCATTGTCTTTAAAGTGAATTTAGGATCATTAACATGGAATCCTGTCCAAAAACATTTGACGAGTTCTATTCAGACATCTGTGCAGACTTGCGTGCAAAAGAAGTCGCAATTTCCTTTTGTGATTCAGTGAAAGAAGCTTCATCAGATTTTCGCCGGGTGGAACTCGTTCTTGAACAGTATCCCAACTTGGTTTCTGAGTTTTGTACAGAAATCCGACCATGTGTCCAAGCCAAGAATGCTTCCAGGGCTGTACAACTTTTGGCAGAGGTGCAACGACTTCCGGAACATGATCAACACTCGAGGGAAGCTGGATTGATGTTGAGTGAAGCCCTCCGTTTGTCTCCGCCAGTATGTCCTACGAAAACTAAAAGGTCGGTTTTGTCCGACACGGAAATTATTGAAAAAGTACTGCTCAAAGAAGCAAAGGACTTGAGTGAAATCACTTGTGAAGCTGCAGCTCTTTTGGCATCCATTTATGCCCAGCTTTCAAGTTTACATTTTCATACAGGGAATTTTCATGCAAGTGTGAAAGAAGCGTGTGAATCCTTAAGATTTGGACTCAAGCCCACTTTCCATTTGGCTCTACACGTGGCGTCGTCACTCCATGAGCAACATTGTTTCCAACAAGCAAACACAGTGGTTCAAAAAGCACTTCAACTCCTGAGAGAAAGTCCTTTGGATAATGTGGAAAAGTCTAAAGAAACTATTAAAATTGTTCAATTACTCAAAAGCATTCAAAGCGCACTCAAAACTGAACCACAACTTCCTGTGGCCAATACAGTGAAAGCTGGCAACTTTAGCACTGATCTTTGCTCAAATTCTACTGTTACTAGTTTACCTTCTTTATTTTCTGGATTTAATTTGAAACTTATTGGGGCTTCAGACGTTCTCCAACTACAATACAGCGAAGAGAAAGGAAGACATATTATTGCACGACAACTAATTCCACCTGGTTCGTAAAATACGGCATTCTTGGCCAAAAATTCACAGTGTATTAATAGCATCACTGGAACCTTTACATGATCTTCTTCTACACTTTCCCTTAGGTGCAACTGTTATCGTTGAACAGCCATACGCTTGGGCCTTACATCCAGAAGAGTATTCCAAGTTCTGTCAGCATTGTTGTAAACGCGCCTTTTCATTTGTGCCTTGTTTCAATTGTACTCTGGTAATGAATTTGCAACTTTCACTTTCATAATGATGAGACTATCTTTCTAAAGATTGAAATTTCGTATGTCTAGGCAATATTTTGTTCAGAAGATTGCAGATCGGAAGCATCAAACTACCATCAATATGAATGTTCCATTCTTCCTTTGTTGGACTCATCCAAAACATTAGGGCACATGAGTCTCCTTTGCTACAGAACAATAAGCAGCACAAATATTGACGACTTACGCAAAACGATAGCAAACTCCAATTCCAACCTTTCATTAGGGTTCGACAATTCAGATCCATTAGATCCATCGAAATACAGCTCTGTGTATGTCCAAGTTCCCAATTCAGACAAGAGGCTCAGTGGGGATCTTTTGAAACGCGTATTTTCATCCATTTACATGACCTGTTGTCTTCGAAATATGGGTTACTTTAAATCAAACACGGAGTCCAATGAAGATTTCAAATTAGTGGCTTCTGCCATGCTTCGTCACTTGCAAAGCGTGTCTTGCAACGCGTATGGGATAAACCAACCGAACCAAGATTCGGAAGATGGGAATCCCCGAAGTCGCTTGCAATTCTCCGAAGTTGGTGGCGCTTCATACCCGATCATTTCAACAACGAATCACTCTTGTGCACCGAATGTCTATCGTTTCAATATCGGGAAGACATGTGTAGTCAAAACGTTGGATGTTATTCGTCCTGGAGAAGAGATTTTGGATACATACGGTCCAAATTACACATTCATGTCATTAGCAGATCGTACAGAACCATTGACAAATCAGTACTTGTTCGATTGCAAATGTGTCGCATGTATTGGGAACTGGTCTACTTTTGCTGTCTTGAAAAGTCGAGGACGTCCGCCCTTAAAATGTCCACATTGTTCTTGTCCAGGATCCAACACTTCTGCCAAGAAAGTCAAGTGCAGTGCTTGCGGACGAGCTGTAGATGGAAAGAAGATGCTGAAATGGCTGGCAGCAGCGGAAGCCCGATTTGCCCCTGTCAGAGAGTCATTAGTCAAAGGTGTTCTCAATGGTGACGAGGAAAAAATCATTGTTGATTTTGTTACATTACTGAATCAATGTTACCCGTCCCCTGTTGCAAAAATTATAGAATGCCAAGAAGGCCTTAAGCTATTATGGCAGTTAATGTACCAGAAGCAGAAATGACTTTATTACCATTAGTCATCTGTCATCGATAAAATTCAGAAAGTCTAGCTCAGTTTTCAGCAGCATTTCATTTCAACTATTGTTCAACTTCAACTTCTGTTAATATGTTGAGTTTCTTAAACGAAAATTACACTGAAATGTAATATAAGTTAGTAAGACTACAGATTTTTGTGCTGAATGATAATGATAGCTAATTTGTTTCATGGAGTGATCATGAATAATACAGCCAAATACGAATACGACGTATTTAAAAGTATGAGGTATGACTTACGAGCTATAATTAAGAGCTAGTTTATATGACTCATAATAAGAATATGAAATATTGCGATATAATAATTATTCCTTGTTCTTGAATAAAAGAATACATAATGTGGGTGTCACTTCACAATCAATCGAATTCCTTTTCACCGCATTTAATGTCATACCATAAACTCTCACTTTCATCCACTATTTCCATTATACAGCTCATCTCACGTCCTGAGGCGAATCCGAAATCCCCGATGCTGGGACTCGGGATTTCGGGACGCATCATAAAACAAATCCGGAATTTTGGAATTTGTTGTAATGCCAAAATCATGCATGCATTTGCACGCGCCAAAGTAAACGAATACAGCACTCATCACATGCACCAAAGATCACAACAACGTCCCAACAACAAAATAACTTGTTCAAGCTAAAAATTGACCAAAGTGATTTTTAAAGCCAGTTGTTTTCCAGTTGAAACGGAGTATATTTAAGGCCGGAACATTGTGTTTAGTAAATACAGAGTAAGCAGCAAATAAGCATATTGTACTAACATAATAAACTGTAATAATGATGCTATGTTGATTTTATAGTCAATTATTGGAACATTTTGTTTTGATATGTATTTGGTTGTGTTTTAGACAATTTTAGATTTGGGATCATGTCAACGCGAATCAATGTCAATGTTGGTGTCCTGGGTCATGTGGACAGTGGCAAAACGAGTCTGTGCAAAGCGATAAGTACGACCGGCTCAACAGCTGCTTTTGATGCAAATCCTCAAAGTCAAGAAAGAGGAATTACACTTGACCTTGGATTCTCCTCATTTGTTCTCGGGGATAAATGGACAGTGACCCTGGTGGATTGTCCAGGTCACGCAAGTCTCATCAGAACGGTCATTCTTGGAGCTCAGATTATGGACGTCATGTTGCTCATCATTGACATCAACAAAGGAATGCAACCACAGACCAAAGAATGTCTTTTCTTGGCACAAGTGACGAGTTCCCATCTGATTGTGATTCTTAATAAGATTGATCTCATTCCAGAGAAGAATCGAGCTCCGAAGGTATATTTTGAATAATCTCGTTTTTTATTCGAATTAGAAACAGAAACCTAAAGCTTAACGAAATTGTAATGATTACCTTTAGATTGAAAAAGCTAAAACGGCGTTACGCAATGCACTTTCATTTACCAAGTTTGGGAACGAGCCGATTGTAGCAGTTTCTGCAACAGATTCTTCAATTGGATATCAAGAGCTTATCACTTGTTTGATGGAGAAAGTTGAAGGAATGACGTTAGTTAGAGACTGCAATAGTCCATTTCTTATGGCAGTGGACCATTGTTTCAGTATTCGAGGACAAGGTACTGTCATCACAGGAACCGTTCTTCAAGGAAATGTCAAAGTGAACGATGTGAGATAAAATTTCATTTACTAGTGCAGTTGAACTTGAAGTGTATTAGTAACTGCATTAAATATGTTAAACATTATAATCATTGTTTTTCAGACAGTAGAATTTCCAACCTTACAATTATCCAAAAAGGTAAAATCTATGCAAAGTTTCAAAGTTCCCGTGCAGGAAGCGTCGGCTGGTGATCGTGTGGGTGTCTGCGTTCCCGGTTTGGATCCGACATTGATTGAACGAAGTGTAATTTCAGCACCAGGACTTGTACGTCTTGGTGTCCGAGCTGGAATTTTGACTGTGAATAAAATTCCGTTTTTCAAACGGAAGATACCGTCTAAAAAAAGGTACGGATACCTAGCTTACGAATTCCATTAATTTTCCATCTCCTTGAGACAAATAGTACTATTTATTATTATGTCATTTGACTTTGTGTAGGTTTCATATTTCAATTGGATGCGACACAATAACAGCATTAATTACGTTATTCAAGACGGAAGATTCAATCCCTACTTTTCAACCTGATCGTATCTATTCGTACGTGGAAGAGATAGCTGAGGAATTGCCTGAGCATTCAAAGAACTTAGAAACCAAAGTGTCAGGAACGTACTTTGCCCTACTTGAGTTTGATAGACCTGCCTTATTAGTTCCATCGTCACTTGTCATTGCTTCGGATTTACAGACTGAAGACGATGTAACGTGCAGACTCGCTTTTCATGGGTCTCTCGTCGATTTTACCTTAGATAAGAACTATACGAGCACTTACCTTCCCTCCATTCAGATTTGTCGTCAAAAGTGTAAAGAAGGAACGGTTGACAGAATTGTTTCTGAGAATGCTGTGATTGCCAAAGGTTTTTGTAAGAAAGAGTCCAAAATTGATCATATTATAGGGCTTCAGGTTCAATTAAATTTGACAGGGATATTTTCTGACCGTCCGGAAGAACCTTTCTTTCTCAAAGGGTGCATTGAATCAAGATTTGGACAAACTAATAAAGTTCGTATAGCATTAAAGTCTCCTATGTCCAGTGGTGAAATGGAGTTTGTTAAAACTTCCAAAAACATAAAAATCCAGCTCAAGTTCAAAAAGTTCCTGTTCAACCGTCCCAGTGGCAATAAGTTAATTCAGTAATACTTTCCTGCATGAATTGTTCGCAGAAGGTTGATTGTACGAGTTTAATTTTCTGTTCCTTGTGACTGTGAGTCAGTGCTTTAACTTTGGAATTGTGATATTAAATGCCAGATTACTACTTATTATAATAATGATGATACTCTAATAGTGAGTATTTTATTGATTCCTTTGTATTTTATATGCCTGAAGATCCCCAATTTTTAAACACACGCCTCAGTTTGGTACATAACTTTAAAGTTAGTTGCGCTTTTCAACGCACAACTTGTATGAAACTGGAGAAGTGGTCATGCCACTTTTAGCATCTACTGTTAATTTTTCGTGTTCCGAAACGGGGGTGAACTTCAAGTGTTGCATCATTGTAGCAAAAAAGACGAACACAATTGCATCTGCTTGATTCTCACCGAGGCAAACACGTTTTCCTGTTTCAAAGATCCATTTTTTTCATACCTGTGATGTCTCAATGAAATAATTCTATAGGGCATTATAGGCGGACTATGATTTTCATACCCATTCCGAATGGAGTAATACGTTCACATTTGTTTTTGATTAATTTGTTATCCTCATCAATGAATCGCTCTGGTCGAAATACTTCTGGATCTCTCCAAAATTTCTTGTCGTTGAAGATGGAGTAGGCATTTGGTAAAATGGTTACACCCTACAAAAAATATCGCATTTTTAACTCACACTCACACTTATATTTGATAGAAGTAAGAGTTGACTCTGTTACCTTTTTGATCAAATAGCCACGGCAAACGAAATCACGAGTAGCTCTTCTATTTGCTTGTATGGGAACAACATTTCCCATTCGATAGGTTTCCAGAATGGTTGCGTGTGTATACGTTAATCTAAAATTCAAATAAATGGTCATTGAAATTAATGACGTAGTCATTGATGGTCTATATGATTGTAAAAGTTCTCAAGTAATCACGCAGGTAATCACGTAATCATTATAAGTTGAATTACATAGATCGATGCTCTTCAATTCGAATGGACGTTCCAGGTGAAATATTGTCATCGATTTCTTTTTGTACTTTTTCTTGTATTTCGGGATGAAGAGTCATGTAAAGCAGAGACCATTCAAGTAATGTTGACGATGTATCTGATCCAGCTTGAAACAAATCCAGAAGTGTGATTACATAGTTATTTTCGGTAAATGTTGAATCCTGATTCATTTTATCGGCAAACACGTCTATATAACACTGAGGATTTGTTGCATAATCGGCTCGAGCTTTGTGTTCGTTAAGTGATTCAATCAGAAACTTTTTTATTGTTTCTGTTGCACCGATAAGCAGATTCCTTCCCGTCCATTCTGGGAATATAAATCGAAGAAATGGAAATGCAACAGATTTAGTCGCTGCAAATGTTGTAGCTTTTAATTGCTCAGAACTGAGTCGAAGTAAGTTTCGTAAATTTTGGTCATCCAAATTGTATCTGTATCCAGCTACCATTGCCCATAGGACATTTAAAGTAGACAAGGAAAACAAACTCTCGACATTGAGAAATTCCTCTTTCTCCACTTTTGATAAGATGTGATTCACAAGGTCATCAGCTTCTAATGCCATGTATTCCCCTTGAGTTTGTCTCTTCCCGAATCCAAAGTCTCGGAGCGTTCGAATAGTCCAACGTCTCATGTTTTGCCAATGTTCTCCGTTCGCCCATCCAATGCCTTTAATCAAAATTCAATTTCCTGAAATTCCTAATCAAAAAACCACTAGAATCTCATTATCATAAAAGT
>JABASF010000774.1:0-32199 GCA_019776145.1 Harlomillsia oculata
GTTAAGGCTAAATACATATTTTGAGGAAGGAGAAGGATTCTTCACAGGATTTTCAGAGGCAGATGATTACAATATGCACGTATTCAAACTGACTCTAACAACATTAAGATGGTCGACCGTCACCGACGACAATGATGTCGGCGACATTCTTCCGTCCCGTGTGACAGAAAACAGAATGTGCATTACCAGGACGACAGAGCCAGAGAGAGAGACCGCATCAAATAATTGGAAAAGAAGTCCCTCCCCTGAAAAACCTGCCCCTTTCTCAATATTCTTTGGGTGATGGAGGAATTCTCGTTCTCCTTCGGACTTGGTTTTGGTCGACGAGTAAATAAACTGCCTTTTGGAGCAAAACCCGACTTCGGGCTCTTTTGGTGCGGAAACTGATGTCATGGGCACACAACACATAACTGACATAACACATGCACACGCACACACATTGTAATTACATGTCTCAGTCTCGGAAGAGAGAATGTACACATTTACTGTCCACATTGGACAAAGTCACCTCAACCAGCTTCAACTCCTTCATGCCAAAGAACAGTAAAGCAAAGCTCGTGTACCGTGTTATGTGCAGTCGTGCAGTGTACTGGAGTAATGCTAAATATCAGCAGAACTTCATGTACTCTCCTGTCTTTGTCATGTACAGATCGTTAGACATTGTGACATGCAAATTCGGGTAAATGAGTGATTCCTCTCCTATTTCTCCTTTATTTTAGGAGTAGAAAGGGGCGGGTGTGGTCCTCAAAATCACCACCGCATGGCAATCAACTCAAAATTGCACACGTCTCATTCCAAATTTTCACTCAACTTCACTTTGCTCACTTCAAATCACTTTCATTCCTCTGTTCCTTACCTTTTCAATCTCTCTCATTCTCAGTTTCCATTTCAAATTCATCCGTGTCTTTCGTGTATCCTTTTCTCATTGTCTTTTGATATCATCGCTTTTAATCACTTTTCAAATCATGTGTAGTACGGTCAAAGGTCACAGATCAAACCAAAACATAAGTGTATGTACCAATGTACCTACAATTCCTCAGAACCAAGTTTTAAGGATTCTTGATCGCTTCTCATTCTTTGTTAATGGTTTGCGTCCCTTTTCCATCCCCTTTTACTATTATAGTAACGGTAACGGTGCTGTTCAGCGTCAACCCAGCGTGAAGCTCCATCTGTCTGTCAGTATCCGAACTCTCCCTCTTTCCCATTATTTACATTCACCGATCCACCTATAAACCTTGCACATTGCATAAAACTTCCAACCTCTTCATCCTAAAATACGTAAGTTTCTCCTGTATTCAAATCCAAAGTTGCGTATTTGTATATAGCTAATTAATGTTCATTAATGAGCCAAAGTTTAAGATGAGTAATAAACCTTTGTAGACTTTGATTTTTTTTAAATTTTGTACATATTTTTAAATTGTGAGTTTCGGCGAAGAAAGCAGAGTGTGTGGATTTATGAACCAGTGCAGTTGAGGAAGGAAGGAATGTAGAACTGAAAATAATGCATGTTGAAAGTGCATACATTATGGGTATAAATGGGCAAGAAAGGAGACAAAAGCAGGGGAAATAAGAGCGAAAAGACATAATAAGGCCGGGAAAGGAAGACGATGAGAGAAAGAGAGAAGAAGCAGAGAGGAGACGATAAGAGCATCATCTTCATCTTCGTGATCTTGAGAATGCAGTTCGGTGCAGTAAAATTAGTAGGACTCTTTTTGGGGTACCAAGAAAGTGGGCGGGTTTTCTTTTCCTCAAACTTGCCAACTTTCTCTCTCAAAAGTTGACTTCCTCAAAGACCGTTGAACTTGAAAGTCTTCTCCTGACTCACAAAGTGCGTAGCGTACATAATACATTATTTTCATGCTTCCAGATGCACACTATAACGACCATATGAAACAAAGCAACTTACCCCAAATAATGCTCCAAACTAGCTTCTACTTTCTACTACTCTTCTATGCAAAAACTATACTATGCCTTCATTTTGCATTATTCTGCACGACGCGTATCACGTCTTCCTTTAATACGTTTTTGCAAAATCGTGTCTCAATCCGCCCCAGAATCTGGGGCAAAGTATTATACTGGAAGCACCTATAATCGCGTCGTTCTGTCATTCTTCTCTACTCATGAACACGGATACTTTTCAAAAATGTACCAAATTGAATCCTAAAATTATGTAGTGTGGTCATTGTGTAGATTTAAAAGTATTAGTAGTATAATGCGTTACTAGTGGGTTGGACGTGCATGACTATAGTAAGCCTCCGAGTTTCCGTTGTTGAGGATCTATTTAAAGGTTACGTTGCGTGTGCGGTGCTATGGGGAATGACGACTGGCCCTTCGGTTAGAAAAGTCCAACCTCCCTTTTCTTTCATTGCACTCCTCCGCAGGGGTCCCAAAAAAGGATTGGAGAGGAGACTCTGTTTCCTTTGTGGCAGCAGAGTCAGCAGACGCAAATTGTTCACGGTCTAACAGGTCGCATAGTAACAAAACCACCACCTACTCCAAAAAAAGTGTAGCACACATCATAATAATAAGGCAAAGCCTTGTTAGTGTTACCAGTGTGTTACTATAAAGTTGGCTAGTTCGTTCAAGATGAGAGAAACGTTCATCATGACCATGACTCACTCCATTGAGTGTTTCAAGTATGCCGTAGTAATCCCAAGTTGAAAAATCAAGTCCAAGTTGAGGCATTTTGTGCATGAATGAAAAGGAGGAGAAGAAAGGAAGTAGGATCTGGAAGAAAGATGAAGAAGCTGGAGATTCTATGTTATGAATGAGACGACGAGAAGCTTCACTTGTGCCTTTCCCTTTCCTGGGTCTCGGTCACACTCATAAATACACTCCAAATGAGTCAACGCTACCAACTTTCTCACAAAGTCATTTATGAGGACACGCGACTTGCATCGCAAATCGAGGTCGTCGCTCCTTCTCATCTACACTTTCTTTCAAGATGCGCTTCCCGTATTTCACTTCCCACAAGTATTTAACGGTTAACAAGGATTTCACACCAGTCAACATTTTACTATTTTTTTAGACAAAATGTTGAGAAGCATGCTGACCAGATCGGATAGAATTTTAGTAAAATGCCAGTGGAAAGCAAAAATCCCGAAAAGGGGAATGAAAACCAATTTTGAAGTGTGAAGCGCAATTATGCATGTTGTGTGTGTGTGGACATGGCCTCCATTCTGGATTTGATGAGGATGTTCACTCAGTGTCAGGGCTTCGGGAAAATACTCGACTACAAGGGGAGAGACGATTCATGCCGGCCTACCCGGGTATCTTCTAAACATATCGGAGGGTCCAAGGGATAGAGCCCCTTTTCCTTCCAGCAAAAGAAACTGCTATATCCCCTATATTATGTTCTTCTATCTCTCTGGACGAGGGCACTCACCACTCACTGGGAATACCATTTCCCCCATTTCGGCCATTTTTACTTTGATATTTACACATGCCCAGTTTTTGAAAAATATCATACTCCGCCTAAAACTTACACCAAGACTTTTGATAGTATGAATATATTTGTCCAGACATTCTGATGAGTTTCCAGACAGAAAGTAATAAGGTGAAAAAATGTTTCTCGTTTGATTCAAAGGGAAATGAAGAACAGAGAAAGCTACTGCTTTTTTGTACTTGTCTGGGAAAGGGTTGTGGAAAAGTAGAAAACTGTGAAAGATGCTTGAACAGGACAAAAGCAACTTATTGAAATTTTCTCCTTTTGCACACACACTCACACGCACACAGCAAAAAATGCACATGTAAGGAAATAAGTAGAAAATTTTTGAGTGCCAAAATTTTTTTGAGAGGAAAGGAAAAAGGAGAAGGACCATCGTAGTTCGTCGTCGTTTCTCTCAGGTACGCAGACATAAGTTGGGAAATATGTTTTTGTCTTCTTTTCTGGAGGAATCAAATGCAGAAGGCGAAGTACGAGATGAGACTGAAAGAAGCACTTCTTTGTCGTTTTCTGGCTTTGGCCTGTGTGTGCATGTGCCACTGGAGACAAGGACCTACGAACAATAATATTATTTGTCACACAAAGTCGTTTCTGTTTGGAGTGCCTTTTTTATTCCCACTGGCTCCATATCAATATCTTCCCTTATATATTCTTTGTCTCGCCCACTTCTTCGGCCCGAGAAAACACAATAAACGCGTATGGAGTGCCAGAAGCATTCGAGTGTTGCCCATTTGCGTCCTTTTCTCCAGTTAAATTTCACCTTATCCACTTTTCTTTCCCTTTCCCTTTTATTCTTTTCACCAAATGTATATTCCAGAACAAACAAACTTATTTACTACAGTATAAGCCACAACAGGAACACGCCGGGTTTTTCTTTTTAGGGGGGTACTTTTTAGTTCGAGAAGATGACTTTTAAGGTATTCCCTTCAAAATTCAAAGAGTAAAAAGTAAAAGGGTGCCATTGTCTGAATTTGAGGAACTGAAGAGGAAAAAATACTGTTTTTGCTCGCTTTCAATTTTTTGAAAGTTCGAGTGTGTTGCTGAAAAATATTGTTTCGTTACAATTTTTTAAGGTTTACTCATACGCCCGCCCGTCTGTTTTTATTGCATATTGTCCCATTTCACGGATGGGCTACCAACGTCTGGAATGTGTAGTGCTGCGTGATGGCTTATGCCCCATATTCCTGGGTTTCCACCCGCAAAAATATTTTATGGGTAGAAAGAGGTTCTTCACGGATTTTCCCTGACTCTTATGTATATTTTTTCAACTTATTCGTTTTCTATTTCTTCTGCCTTACAAGACAACAAATTTATAATCCACTAATCTGTGTTCAAGTGTTCTTCGTACCACACGCCTCTACGCGACGAAAGTTGTCAGTTTTGATAGGGAAAAATATTTGTGTCGTATTGGTGTATGACTCTCGTAACCCGTTAGCAAAAACGTTCATAGGCCATAAAACCATGAAAACATGGCTCAGGAAGCAGGTGCCCAAAAGTTAACAATTTATTCTCTGACTCTGATATGGTCACCTTGGCAAAAACTTTAAATTGAGGCCTATATGAACATTGGATGCATGGATTATACATTACCTAGAAATCCGGGAATTTGTAGGCATGATTGTTAGAAATTCATTGGTGCGTACGTTACGTGTATAGAAATATAGTATTATAAGGATAGTGATTGCTATTAAAGAGTAGTGAGGACACAATGTTCTCATCCATTTTAATTTATTCTCTCTTGAGGTTCTCAGCTCTGTTTTGAGTTGTCAGTTCAAGTGCTATTTCGCAACTTCCTGTTTGTCGAACGGGAAACGTGGAATCTTGGTGTTCTTTTGTGAAGTGGGAGACAAACGACACGTAGACGGTGAAACCTGGCCAAAGGCAAATGTCAGCGTGTGCGTGTTGGTTGCGTATGTGTGAGTATATATGTATGTACGGATAAGGAGAAGGGTAATGCTAATAATGACTCAATGAGTTTTCGGGTTTTGAAATTAAAAGGAGCGGTGATTGTGTTCCTAGTCCCCCGAATTCATCTGCATAGGATTCCATTATAAATAATACGTATACATATAAGTGGAGTTTGCGAGAGGCTGAGCGGGCGACAGGAGTGGAAGAATTGACAATGCATTGAGGTTTTTTGGGCTGGGTTGATGCTTCGACTGGTGGGTGACTTCGACACAGGCTGCTGCTATATAATGTGAGTGCGAGCAAATGAGCATGGACGTCGACGGCGGAAGAATGCATGTGAGCTGGGAAGTTGGTGCAAGTGGAATGGAACATTTGGTTGGTGCTCCGGAACTCTGGAAGTCGGAGGGTAATGATTGGTGCAGTACATACACATGTGTGACAGTGTTTTTGGACAGATGAAACCTAAAGCCTCTAATGGGGGAATTAGTATGCAAAATTATGGATGCACACACGAAAGGGCGACTCATTACAAGCACCTCTGCCACCTTCACAATGCATTACGTTCCTACGAGTCCCTCTGGACGCCCTGGAAATCCCGAAGTGGTGGAGTCAGACGCTTTCCCACTCGTCTCCTCATTTGCATACAGTTTTGTCAACCAAATTACATTACTCTGTGAGATCACCTGCTTGCGATGGATGGATGGATGAAGCCGGGCAGAGCGCAGTATGCTACAGCGATGGATTTTCAGTCAAACAAGACTGGATAAGCACTATATATCCAGACTGACTCGCACGGGGAAGATGAAATATTTAAAAAGATGGATGAGATGGACGCACATGGTCGATACAAATACATACACTACATGACATTGTGCTATTGCTTATATTAAGTATATGCTTGGTAGTTATTAAATATACTAAAGCAATGACATTTCTGGGGGGAAAAGAGAAAAGGGGAGAAAAGGGAGATGGCTGATGAGATGAGATGGACTCGTGGAAGGAAGGAGAGAGCACGAGAGGACTTTGGCAGCTTTGGGACGTGATAGTCCGTATTAGTATTTTGAGTGAACATCATGAGTGAATTTCCTTGGAAATGGAGAAGAAGGGTTGAGTGAGTCATTCTGACAACGACGGCGTGTGAAAAAAGATGGACTCGACCAGGAGCGACGACGGACCCTTTGCGATCCGAATCCGCGTTCCAAGTTGGGGTGGCTCCAACAACACACGGAGGAAGGACAAATGGTCACACTTGGAGACAGACTGAAAGGGGAAGTCCGCCGAAAGGGTTTCCTTTCTCTATCTACAAAATCCCTCAAAAAGTGGGAATGAGCAAATGCGAAACCCTGCGTTGCGTTGTCGTCAAAATCCCACTGAAAAAGTGGAAGGGAGAGAAAAGCGTTGAAGATCCCGACACGAGGGCAAAACAAGCGAATGGAGAAACTATCCACTGGAGAATGAAAAGTCCTTCCCTCACACAAAATGCCTTTTGCTGTTCTATTCCAAAAGCAAAGTGGAAAATGTCACCCTTCTTCAAAAATGGCTGCAACACTTTTTTCCCTGAATCGCTAAAGGGGGTTTCAATGTCCATTTCTATTTCCAAAATCTCCATCTCAATTTCGCCTTCGGTTCTGCTTACCAACAAAAAGGCACTGACGCAAATCCCTTTTCTAAAAATTGCATTATAGTTTCCATTACAATTCATTTTTTCAAGTCTGAGGTTCCGACTCCATGCTGGTCACATTATATTTGTGGAGGATGTCAATCATCAAGCCTCCAATTTCTGTGGACACAATGAGGCAAGTACAGTACAAGGCTCACTAGCCTAGAGGAAAACTCGAAAAAATGATCAGGTTAAGTTACGTGAGAACAGGCATAACAAAATTTGGCAAGATGATGTGGAGCATTCATGAAAAATCCTCTTGAAAGGTTCGCTTCGTTACTCAATGCCACTTGACTCCCGGCATCAATTAGAAGAGTAAATCCCATATTTGCCACCTGACTGACTCTGAAATCCTCAAGCCCACTGGCCATACGAGCTTCCAGGCTTTAGAATCTCATCCTCTTGCTCTCTCCTTTTCAAGGAGAGAGTATAAAAGACAAATTACACTTTCCACTTTCTACGCAAACTTCTTCTTCATCTGGAAGCCTCAAATCACGAAGACACCTGAAAAAAACAAGTTTAGTTAGGACGAATCCGACCGCAAGAGACTGTCAAAAATAATCATTTTGTGTTTTCGTATCCTGGTGGCTTGTCAAAAAAATGTGTGCAGGGTCTGGTTGAGGTGACGAGGACTTGCATAGTCCTTGCCTTGGAATTCAATCTGTGCTTGCATGTCGTCGTCGTCGGTCCGCGTTTGCGGGAAGGTCATAAAGAGAACGACGAAGCTTGTAAAAATGGAGTTGGTTGGTTTCATTAAACGTGGTGAAGCACAAGAGCTGGAGCAGCTTGCTTTCCCAGTACCTCATCGTCATTTGTTTCCTGTCAGTCTGTTTCGAGTGCTTTGCATACTTTCTTTTAGTTTGCGTTTCATATGTATGTGTTGTCACGCGACTTGCGTGCGTTCACAGAGCAACTAAATGTAGAATTTACACAGAGAAAGTCGGAGTGACAAAGTATGCATATTGCAAGGGTATGGAAGGGAGGGTATAAGAAAAAAACGAAAGAGAGAGAAAGGTTCCGTTTTGATGACATTTTTGGCGTGGAGAAAAGATGGACAAAAAAGACAGACTGGGAAGACTAAAAGCATTGAAGCGTGGGCTCATGTATACGAAAGAGGACAGGAAACAGACGAGGCTGACGGATACGACGGAGAGCGAAGGCAAAGGCAAGACATGGAAGGAAAAGGACCATGCTAAGTCAAAAAATGCGGACACAAGGACAGTGAAAGTAGAAGAAGACAGGAAAGTCTGTCGAAATCTTCAGAGGGAATGAGACACGACTTCTCTCTCTCCTCTCCGTCACATAGTCACATCACATTCGTATACACAAGCCAAAGCAAGCGGGCATAGCCAGCACAAAAGGGGAAAAAAGTGCGGCTATCGATCCACTCAATCATGAGGGACGACGCTGATGTTGACATACAGATGACATTGGCAACATGTCCGCCACCACCGTCACCGCCACTCAAAAAATACATCTTCAGTGTCCCTTCGCCCTCCTCTTCTCCTTCCTTGACTTTTACTCACTCAGTTATTCATGATGACGCACGAAGGGATGACAAGGAGTTACGTTGGCCATGACATGAACGTGGACGGATCAGGACAGTTCATAGCACGTATATACACTGCTGCTCATGAATATTATGGTTGAGGCTGGGTCAGAGGACCGTCAATTATATTTCAACTTCCACTCTCGCCGGGTCCGAAAGTTTTTACTGGGCGTGTGAAGGACTAATGGAAGGTCCGCCTTGGAAATGAAATATCGACGAAATTGAGGTTGCTCCAGGAGATGAAGGAAGGAGCTGGGAAGAAGGGGGAGAAAGCCCAAATTTCTCTTCTGCTGGCAGAAGTAGAGAGTTTGAAGTTTGAACCTTTTTTTCTATCCACTCTTCCTGCCCACTCTCGTGTGGACTTTCTCTCTCCCGGGTTTTTTTCGACTTGTTCTCATTCTGATATGTCCTCTGTGTGGGTCGTCTTTTCCCTCTTTCCCTATCAGTGGATTCTCTCGTGCTGGTGAATTCTGTGCTCAGCGAACGAAGGCTCATTAGGACTAGGACTTGAGCTTCTTCGACTTCTTTTCTCTCCCTTCCCGAATCTCATCTGCATCTCCCTTCGCTCCAAACGAGCAGGCAGAGCCAGAGCACACTCAAATACGTGTACACTATAAGCATGCACACATACACTCACTCACTCACACAGACACATACACACAAGAGACGTCGTCCTTTTTACTTTTACTTTCTATAGAACTACGAGCTCCAGGATCTTTCCAACCTTCTCGCTCATTTGACATTGTATGTTGCTTTTTTCCCAAAAAAGTCTCCTTGTTAAGCTAAGGCACCACCACCACCGCCACCATCAGAATCTTTCTTCATAGTAGGGGGCAAAATGCCCGGGATTTTTTCCCTCTCTCAAGTTCCCTATAATGTATCCCTTTATACAAATGTATCCAAGACGAAGGCCGTGCGACATATGAGTATATAAACTCCGAATCGTTTAGAATGGAGCATGATAGGAATGCGACCCGCCTCTGGTGCCCAAATGAGATGCCAAAGGGCAACGGTTGCCATTGCCACATGAGATAGCTTTTTTGTGCACATCCTCTTCCTTTTTTTGCTGTTCAGTCCAATTTACTCTGAGACTCACTTTGTCTGCTCCTTGCTCTCTCTTGCTCCGTTATTATCAGAATCCTCCCTTTTATATATCCTCCTAAACTCTGATTTTACCGACTCACCTGTTCTGCAACAACTCCAGCTCTCATTATTCTCCAGTCAGCCATTATGGTCGTCTGGTATCCAGCAACAACAATTATCCTATCCAAGACGATACTTGATCCTTCCAAGTCACAATTATCCCCACTCACCCCTTGCTGATTCATTTTTATCATTGGTGTCCAAAAAATTATGCTAGCTTCAGGATTTCAGGGAAAGTGATGCTTCCACAAGATTTTGAACACAATTATTTATATTTTTAGAAACAACAGGATGTCTCAAATTGCATTGAGAAAAACGCTACACGCGCTTTTGGTTGAAGGAGTGAGATGCAACATGGGCTCAGTTCTCTCTTTATTTGAAGACTAAAAGGATTGAAATTCGTTTCTGGTCACTTCCGTATTGTGAACGTTGAGAAGTTGAGAGAGAAGCAAGTTATTGAGTTTGCAAAGAGTTTGGGTTGCACATGCGAGACGCGTGGAAAACCCTCAGAAAAGTACAACTTGATTACTCAACTCAACATCCATTTATACCGACTATAAAAAATTGGCAACTTACCTCAAAGCAATTGAGGCCAAGGAAAAATGTGCAAAGTGGTTGTTCTCCACGTTGGGTTGAGTGTTCTGTGCTCTACGAGGACGTTATGGTCTCAATCGTCGCGAGTCCTAACGAATTTTATAAATAGAATTTTCCAGAAAATCGGAGGAAAGCAACGTATAAGTGATAAGGTCATAATGAGAAACCAGAGAGGCTTCACACACAAGATCAATCGTTCAATTTGTTCCTTGCTATACCTCGGTTTCCTGACTCGATTTTCGCAAGAAACCCTTGCCTTGTCTTGTCTCTTCTTTTAGTATACAGGAATACACGATACAGAGTAAAGGAGAAGACATAAGAAAAAAGTGAGCTCAACTTCAACTTCATCTTCGTCAAAAAGAAACTCGTAATTCAATCATTGAAAGCAATCGAATCTTAATCTAATGCAAGCGGACAGGTAAAAAGAGCTGAGCCACTTGCACACCCGACACAGAAAACAAGTGAGAGCAAATTAGATTTCCAGTTTTGCTTTCTCCATGTCAAAAAATGTCGCCCGTGACAGTTTTCCCTCTGTCGTTATCGTCATCCTAGTGGTATAAAGACCGCAAAAATAACCCGGTTTGCATGGTCTGCCAATAAAACGTATCCATGCAAATGAGGAGACGACGACATAATCGGACTTTGAAGCTTGCATGACGCATATCAGCTTCATATCCTCTGTCAAGTGGGTGTGCAGTGTCAGTGTGGCTTGTTCATTTTCATTCTTCATTGTATAATTTCAAATTTGAACATTAGAACATCGCTAACGTTCATTGTATACTACTTTATTATTCCTGTTCCATAAGAGAAGAAGACATGTAAACGCACGAACATCTGCATTCCGCATTAAGGAACCAATCATGCCCTTGCTACGCTAGGATTCGAAATTCTTTTGTCTCGATACCGTCTCAACCAGTCCCATCCTCGTATAAATAAAAAACAAAACACCCTTTTTTGATGGATTTTTCAAAGGATACATACAATGTTTTAAATATAGTAGTAATAGTGCACTTGCACTTGTTCAACCGGTCCTCTCGGTGAAAGGACAAGCTGCTTAAAAGGACTACCCGCAAAAAATGGATCTCCTATTTTTTTTAGGTCCGGCCTTTCCCTTAACACTTAAACCTGCCCGAATCGTAATCGGTCCTTCTTTTCCCTGGTTATATAGGCAGTACTTCCTTAAAATGTTCATGAATCTAGTTAAATAAACAAATATCAAAGATTGAACCTTTATTAGCAAGGTTAAGAATAGGTACTTAGGCACATGGTCCAAAAAGGCACTTTTCTACCTTTTCTAGCCTGGAATTAATTCATAGACGTCCATAATATTTTTTCTGGAATTCTGGATGAGCTTTTACACTGACATTTCTTTGGGATGATATGGACAAGGTAGAATAAGACTAGTGGAAGTTGACACGATCTCTCAGTGCCATTTGCATTATGTGATTGCATTAGTCGAACCCTTTTTGACTCACATGGTGTTAATGGCCTTAAGCTGGTTATCTCTGAGAGTCCGGACACTCAGTTTTCATGGGAGTGTCGTCGTCGTCGTCGTAGTCATCATGTCTACCACCAAAAAAGACCATGGGTTCTTTTTTTTCTCTCTCTCCCGGGTTCTTCATTTCTACTTCCTCCTTCTCCTCTGATGATGTATTTCCGTCACAAAGAGAAAAGAGAGAGACGACAAAAAAACGAGGAGAGCCACGAGGGGAGAGTGCAAGAGAATTGAGTGGTTAGATGGGCGAATGGTGTTGGATGTAAAAATCCATATTATCGACTCTTGCGCCTCACGAAGAGTCTGTCCCTCTTTTTTCTTCCTTGTCACCATAGTTAGCAGCGTTTTTTGGAGGTGAAGGTGTGTGACTCTGGAACACACTAACTGAAAAAATCCAAAGGGACCCCACAACAAAGACTAAAACGAGTGTCTATGTACAATATACTATAATATTATGATTTTAGTCTATTGTACGTTGTCCAGTTGACGACGACGCAATGGAAACTAGGTAATTGTCAGGTAACGACGTAGTGACCACGGTTGTGGTAAACGTGGGACGTGTGTTCACTATAAAAGCAGCACAATAGCATGAAATAGTGTGCGGGATCAATGGGAAGATGGAGGGAAATGACTTGTTCCTTCCATTTGCTTTTACTCAAATGAGCTCATGTGACTTTGGGGAACGAATGTCAATTTGTCGAAGATGCATGAGCCCAATGTTCTGAACGACCGATTCTTGCGTCATCCATCAAACGGCGGCTGCACACATTGCCCAACACGCCGCTCGTAAATTTTCCATGCTACACCACATCGCATCGCATCTCCTCAATTTACTACAATCAGTTTGCACTTTCCTAAGAAACTAAAGAGAAACAAAATAAACAAAATGAAGAATGAGGATAAAGAATCAAGGAACCACGAAAGACCAGAACCTCTCTCATACCCTTTTCTTTCATCGTTATGCAACACTTTTTTTTCAAACATGTATTTAATATTGAATACAAGAAACCACATGTTTAGAACTTTGAAGGGCACATACACGTTGTTGTTTGAAGGAATGATACATTAAAAGAAGGTGAAGTGTAGAAGTATAGTACTTCGGAGTGTTAATCAAATTAGGAAGTTGTCTGAGAGACGAGAGTCATTAAGAGGTTCTCTCGCAGCCTACAGACTCCGCCCAGTTTACACAAACTTTGTTTGACGCTTGCTTCAGAAAAGGTTGCCGGCACTTTAATATGCAGAAAAAAACCTTATAATCAACTTGATTTGAACCAACCGATGCGTTTCCTTATTACAATTCAAGGTTTCTGTCTTACAAATCCATCATTTTAATAAATGTCTATTTTTTTATTTGTCAGGCCAGACCAAACTCATAATTTTTTAAAGAAGTAGCTGATGTGGATTTACAAAATGCGTCGTAAAGATACTGAAGACAATTTGTATTTTTGAGAATGAAGACCTGCTTTCTCCAGCATTTTGAACAAGACAATAGGAACGCAAGTTGGAGTTTTAAGGGTTGATCGACTGCCATATGAAAACATATTCATCCAGGAGAGAAAAACAAGGGAAACCTTTCAAGATCATGAGAGGGAAAAGGCTGCGACTTATGAAACCCTAGTGGAACTTTTTCCACGACGAGAAGAGGCGGAGCACCAAACCTGGCAATCACACTCAACAAGTTCAAAGCTGCGGATCCTTTGGTAGAAATCCCATGCTTTTTCTTACCATCATCCACTATATCAACTTTTCATAACAAACATGTTCAATTTAGTAAGATTCGTGTACATTTTGTTACCTAATGTACCTAATGTATTATTATTATTATTATTCGCCAAAAGATATCTTACTTACGTGTTTCATTTTTTGTATTCATCGTTACAGGAACGTGCTGGACTTGAAAAATGCCACGCAAAACTACTGGAAAACAAGGAAACAAACTCGACTGCGGCTGGAATCCGACTCTGCCGTTTTTCTGGGACAGTGTCAGGGTCGGCTATTCATTTTCCATCCGAAGACATGAATAGAATTGCAGTGTCCGAGAGCGTTTGGCTTGGGACCCTTTGGTAGCAAAACCCAGCAAGTCGACAATCGCAATCTCTGGAGGTGTTTGGAACTCGTCCACCGGCTCAAATGTCAAGACTGCTGAGCAGCTGGCATCAAATTCGTTGTCCTCGACTCGTTGCAATTGAACGGGTTAATGCACCTTCAAGTACTCGTCGCCCCTACAAAGTTGTCTATTCCATTATTTAGTTGCATTTCAAGAATGGACGGAAAAAAACCAACCACTGTTTATGCTTAATACTTGATATGAATAAACCTCAACCAATTAGTGTAATGAATAAAAATGTATTGTTGGATGGTGGTTTTGAAACTTTTGAATTAGAAAGACCCCTTGTTCAGCGTCCAGTTGGAGGACGAATAAGAGATAGAGAAAGTGAGAGTGAGAGAAAGGCGTCTTGATGTGTGCATTTGAGTGGATGAAGGCAGGAGCGAGTGAAATTGGTTTCGGGTGAAAGAGAGAAAAGAGACAAGACAACACGAGCGTCATTTATCTTTTGCTAGTGTGCCAAGACGAGAGAAAGGAGTGAACGAAGCCAAAACATCACGCGGATCACACCTCCAAGTGCCAAATCACATTCCTCGCAAAAGCCAAGAAACACACGTCCTATCGCTTTTGTGTCTTGTTACCAAGTTTTGGAGCACTTTCCCCAATAATGATAATAATAATATAGCAATACTATAATACTAATAATTTATGGAAGCATCCTTCGTTGATTTGAACTCTTCTGGTCATTAAGTCTAGGCTATAGGAAGGATGGAGGAGACACAAGAAAAAATTATGGTCAATCGATCGACAAACAATGAAATGAATGCATAGATGGATGAGGGTTGGTTTTGCTTTCAGAGGATGCTGATGGCGAAGATGGGATGCTGGTCGCATCTGGGATGACTATAAGGAGACTATAGAAGACGACAGCATGGACGTATGGACGTTTGGGGATGCATGTCGTATAGACGTTGGCTGAGCTGCGCTCGTGTGACAAATGTTCCGGGAAGAAATTAGCTTGAGCTGAAGACGAAGGAGAGGAAAAAAAGGGTTACTCATCTGATGTGGAAGTGGAGAGCATGCATGGAGGGAAGACTGCTGAGTATAGTCCGTAAGAGGCATAGGAGGTTGGGTGATGGAGAATAAGTAGAAGAGGAAGTAGTAGTAGTAGTATTGTAGTAGTACATAGTACATAGAAGCTGGGAAAAGTGAAAGAAGAAGAGAAAAAGAAGAAGAGTGAGTGAGAGGAGAGTTGAAAAATGGAATGCATGGAGATGGAGCTTAAGTTGAGTTGAGTTGAGCGGGAGGGGAGGGGAATGCGAATGGAGGAAAGGGTGAAGGGAGGCGGGTTGTGTGTGAACGAGTCTCACATGGAGACTGTGGGAGACACGTCCAATAAATAATGGGCGAGTCGAGGCAAGCTCAACTCTCTCAGGAGACAAACGGACTCGGACCCCAAAAATCTATAGAAGCCCCACGGACGGATCGATGTGGACATTATTCCACCAGACTGGAGGACTGCACACCCAAAAAGACAGACCTCGGAAATGATCCATGGGGCAATGGGGTCCGACTCCGCCGAAGTCGTCTCCAGTCTCCTCCACTTTCTCTATAGTACCTTCTCAACTCAAATCTCGGGCCTCTCTCCTCCACAATTTTCATTTTCCCTACATATCCATATATATCCTTTCACTCACTCACCTATATGCTTTCATCATCATCCTCATCATCCATTTTTCCATCACATCACATCAATTCTTCTCATCAAGTTTCATTTGTTGTCACAACTAATTAATACTTCCTAAATCGCATTTAGCACTCTTAAGAAATCATGCACTTGAGCAAATTTGTTTGCATTTCAAAGTGTAACGGGTAATTGCATATATCGTCATTCGCTTAGTAGACAAGACGCATACACAAGGTCAGAAACAACGTGGTCGCGGATGAGAAAGATGAAACAAGTGGCAAATTTCTCAAGGTGAACTTGATCATTTCGTATTCTGGAGAAAGTTCCGAGGCAAGAAAGTCGGGTGCACTGAACTGCACTGAGAGAAATCCAGGCGAGAGAGGAGTCAAAACCTTCTTCTTCCACTGCTTTTCTTTCTTGTTCCTTGTATTCACTCGGGTTTCCTTACCGGTACAACCTCCGCTTCTACGTCCCAGCCTTTCCATAATAACAAAGAGGAAAAAGCCTCAACCGTTCCTTTGTTTCAGTGCTCGGCTCGCCAAACGAACCAAATCCTGCCAAGAAAACAGCTCCGAATCATATTCTTTCAGCACATGTATTAAATGAGCATATCATCATCATTATCATTAGTGGCTTACGCATTTTCTAACGTGTTAAAGACAAGGCAAACGCACAAGTTTTAGTTTGTCTTCATTCCTCTTTCCGTGACCTCATTACTAATTAAACCTAAATAAACCGTCTACCTAATGCCAACTTGACTCTCCCAACTTTCAGATTAGCACAATCATCCTCATCTTATAGCTCAGTCTTCAAATACCGTAAGATCCGTCCTCAACTTCCTCTTTCTCAATGTCAAAGTTATTTCCAATCTGCCTTCATTCTCAAAATCGTTATTTTTCCTACATACAAATTTGGACTCAACTGTGATTCCTTGTATTTTAAATACGACCACAAATACTAACTAACTTTTCAACTTTTTCAATTAAATGATACTTATTATGATTTTCTGTGACATTTATTTTGAGTCGGCATTGAAGCAACAAAGGAACGGTTGTCAGTTGGTACAAGCACCAAAGGATGGCATTCCAGGCTGCGCTTCACTTACGTATCCTCCAGACGATAAAGAGGGGAGATGAGGGAGCTAAAAGCTAATAGAACTGCCGGATGGATGTCGGAGTTGAGATGGAACTTTTGCGTGTAGTGAATATTGCTGGAACGGAACTCTGCTCTGCACTGCAGGTTCACCATCGGTTTCACGGTTCTCCAAGATTTTGGGCTGTTTATTGAACGGAGTCAAGTTAAAGTGTACAGGAAAAATAATAATTTAATGATATAACAAACAAATAAAATGAATTTTGTGAAACATACAGCAAAGATGTAAATTTTTTGCACAGAACGCCACACACTTTTATTGTATTCTTTGTAAACGTTTGCACACACAAATCGGGAATTTACTAGAGACAATAATATTTTCAGCTTTTTCTTTAAAGTGGAGAAGCAAGTGATCTCACAGGAGCGGCGGCGGGGCACCGTGAGACTCACGAGTCACCTCCATGTGAAAACCGTAGTACATAAACCCCACATTTTCACAGCATTACTATGATGATCTTTCCAAAATTCATCTCGACTTTTTGTATATTTTTTGCACAACATTTTTTGCACAATAAATAACAATGAGAAAAAATGTATGAATTACATAACATTATCATTATGCTTTATGTAGAATAGTCAAAAGTTAGGTAACTAAACCCACATAACACATATTCACGAGATAAATTACTTAAAACTTATAATAATAGAAACGTCATCATTTTTAAAACTAATATTACATTGATTAACAATTACTATACTGTTCTGGGTGAGCCCAAACCATATTTTGAACATATGCATTTTTTAAAAATAACATTGGTATCATCGTAAGAACATTTCTTTGTATAGTAGGAACTTGTAAAAGACTGATATTTTTGAAAGGCAAAAGAGAGGAAACAACAAAACGAACAAAATTGAGTACAATGTGCACATTCTCAAAGGTTTTTGACATACTTTTTCAAAAGCGAGTCACAGATTTTTAAATTGCAAGCATGATTTCTGTGGTTTGTAAAACAATTCAATTACTTTCAATTAGGAACTGACACAAAACTACAAATAAAAGTAACAAAACGGATGACTTACAAACAAAATTTATTCGTAACAAAATTATTGACCTTTCGGGCCACATTAAGAAGATCAATAACCGAGCGTTTTCTTTTCTATCGAGATGAACTTAGTCCTACACTAAATGTTGAGTAACGATTACGAAAATTGATATCAAAATTGTGATTGTTGATCCACTCATCGACACCGGGCCAATAAACTATAAGGGCTGTTGTGAATTTAACGTACAGCTAAATTGTAATCATGGTTGAGCTTATATTGTATAATTCATAATTTAATATATAAAAGCACAATTCAGCTTGAATCTCGATATTTATTACATTCTCTTGATTCATTTCCCATCAAACTCATAATATACTAACAAATTTCAAGTGACGTCACCACACACACATGCCAAAATATTATTTTAAAATTCCGAAAAAATTCTAAAAAGCACTTTTACTACACTTTTTTGTCCAGGTATTTTAAAAGACAACAACAATGCCAAACAAGATTTAATTGTTAATGTTTTGATTACCTTTGGTATATTTTTTAGACAGTTTGGTAGACACATAAAGAACTGATCAGAAATGGAACAGTAATAAATATATTAAATGCGACAATATTAAATTCACTATATAACCACACTTTTACATTTTCGGGGACCATAGGACCATGTAGTAGAATAATAAGTCAATTGACTCAATCACAAACACGCGGGAGACACATTCATCGTCATTATTTCTTGACAATTATTCAATGCAAATGCAGAACTATAATAAAATCATTAAGTTAATTGCAATTAACCAAAATACAATACACTACATAAAATGTGACTACTATAATACGACGACGATGATGATGACGATGCATGACAGCCACATTATTAATTAATTTATGTACTACACAATGTTCTCGAACGTTTTTTTTAATTCCCTACAAAATTTGTTTTTTTATTCTGTGTGTGTGTGTATACTTGAAGTCATTGTCATTCTAAATTCGATGAATCAATGCTTCCTTTTCTCCCGAAGAGTAATTATATAATTAAAAATTCACTATATACTTAGCATTTTGATCATTATTAGGATAATTAATTTGGATTTCCAAATGTCAGAATTTATAATAAAACTGTTCTATTGTCTATATATAATGTACACATTTTTATCAAAAAATTGGGGTCCTTTCGATATGAAAAACTTGTGTTCTACACTCTTTTCCAATAAATGTACAAATTGTTCTTTTCTTTGACTATAAGAAAAACAAACACCGGGATGGTATAAAGTCCAAGAAAGTAAATGACAGCAGCAAGGTCAAAATCACCCTAGAAAATGTCATCAAAATACGGACACATTTTTACGTGGTGACCATGCATGCACTTTTTTCTCCGAAAAATCGGGGACGTTAGCTGCCAGCGGTAATGTAATTTATTAATTCCCTTATCAATCTAGTTTTTGGTGTTGGCAAACCCTGTATTTTGTTTTTCGTCGCACACAAAAAAACCAAACAAAAAAGTTTTTTTTGTAAAAAATGTCCATAATTGTGTCTGAAGTACTATACGTTTGAAATGAAAAACCCCCCAAAATCATTAAACTAAAGTAAAGAGCACACACAATATATGTTTCAAAAACGACTACATGTTTTCAAAAATGTCTTGTTGCTTTGAAAAAAGTCTAAACCTTTTAAAAAGATGAATATAATCTCGTTTTTTGTATAGTTTCTAAAATTTACTAGTTAATGTAATTAGTTTAGTTACTTTGATTATAACATTCAGGGAACCACGTTTTTAAGGGAAGACAGTTTTTTGAATTACGATGTTATTGTGTTGATCTATCGGTATTCGTCCTATGCAATAGTTTGACAAAGTTTCTTTGTTATGCTTTCTAAGAATGTAACATATATTTTGAAAAAGATGCATTAACTACAATTTAATAGTTTGGGGGAATTTAACACACATGAGACTGCGCTCTTGCGCAATGAATATTTTAACTGATTTAACTAAATTACGATTTTGCGTGCGCACTCACTTTTTTCGCTTCACTGCAGAGATTATTTAATTGTTACGTCACTGTCTTATTTACAATCTCAAGACACTTCGTCTTGACTTACTTATTCTGACTTACTCTTCATTAGTTTGTTTTTTTTTGCGACCCTGGATTTTTAGTTGTCGAAACTAAACAAGAAAAATGGATTCGATATCAAAAGTAACGATTATTGTTAATATTTTTAGGGAATTCCTGCGGCAAAACGAACCGCAACATTTTCATTTTGTTTTCGTGTAAATTTTGAAATGGGGACGATTTTTCGGAACGAGGCGAACGGAAAGGAGGTCGACCCATGACGACGTAAGACGGAGGAGATATGTGACCAAGCATTACAGCAACAGCAGAAGCAAAATCACTATCGTTTGTAGTAACATTGTAACGGAAGCGAAGTTGGGGCATTGTGAGAATTACAAGTTTAGAACAAACCGGGAATGGAAGAATGAGACTGGAGAATCTGTCCGAATTGCGGTGTGATCGGTTGCGACAACGACGGCAGTGGAGGGAGTAGGGGCGCTCCGATGCCCCAGGGCAACAGTCAGGTGGCATCCTTGGAATTGGTAGAGTCGTCTGCTAAGGAAGGGTCGCTTCCGTAATTGCCCGATCCCAACTCCAGTTTGACTGAGGCGGCCACGGCGGCTGCCGCCAAATTGTTTTGGTTCACAACACACTTCCTCATGTGTTTTTCCAAAGTGGAGGGTACTGAGAAGGGCATGTCACAAAAACGGCAGCGGTACACGTCTTTCCCTAGTCGTCCGTGAGTTTTCATATGACGTGTCAACTTGGAACTCTGAGTAAATATGAAAGTAACGACAAAACAACCCATGATTAATTTTAATCAATGTCAGTGAATTTATGCCACGTTAATTTAATGAATAAAATGTATGAATGAATTCATTAGCTGATTAATATGATTAATGCATTGTTTGCATTACCTGAGCACAAGCGTAACTGCAGAGTTCGCATTTGTAGGGCTTCTCGCCTGTGTGTGAGCGTCTGTGAACAGTGAGGTTGCTGCAGTTCTTGAAGACTTTCCCACAGTACTCACAAGTGTCATTTCGGCGACTTTCTTTCTTGATGGGATTGGGCAAGTGAGTTCCATTGGATCCACCGGAGCCGGACGAGTGCTTGAATTCCCGGGAAGACTTGTCGCGTCCCGACCCATGGATTTCTCTTGACCTCTCCATGTTGGACGAGCTGAGAAAACTGAGCGGATCACGTGGAATCCAAAGTCCAGACGCGTACAATGCTTCAGGAGAGTCGAGCTTGAGACGCTTTTCCAGGCTGCTGGGTTCAAAAGGAAAGAGCGGAGGTGGCGGTGGCGGACCTCCGGAATGAAGAAGATCGAAAGGTGGCATGAGTCCTGATACCGGCGGAGTAGCACTTGACCCGTCTCCGGCTCCTTTCATCAGCTTGGAGTACAACTGAGATTCTTTGAGGGCTTGGCGATATGCTTCAGAATACTGAGCAATGTTGTTCAACCCGAAGCGATCGATGAGCTCGCCGACCAGAGAATTGTTCCCTATCAACTCTTTTGCAGCCAATTTTGATTTCGGGCGAGTCAGGTCCTCGGGTTCTGGTTCTCCATCCGCCTCCCGCCGTCTTTTCGTCTCCGGCTCTGAAGACTCTCCTTCTTCCTCTTCAGATTCATCCACAAAGTCTTCGTAATTGTCTTCATCTTCTTCGTCGTCCATCGAATCGTCCGCTTCGTCGTCCGAATCTTTGCCTGTTCCAACCCCTACCTCATCAATATTCAAGATTTTGTTCCCGCATTTCTGCCCGTTGACCTGTCCGGGACTTTTGTCATCTTTGTCGGAGTGTTCTTCTGGTTCCAAAGGACTGCGGGACCGTAAGCTGGGACTGGTTGAATCCTGCGGTGACCCCGAATCAAAAGGTCGAGGTGATCGTGATGTGTTCCTGCGCCTCTCGGTGTTGTCCTCACGCCGGCTGTCTTTGTGTCTTTTTCCGTCGTTGTCGTCTAACGGTGGCAAGCACTTTAGCTCACCACCGGAAGCATTTAAGTTTAAAGAATTCGACAAACTGTGAATACCGTCGTCCAACGGCGATTTGCTTGATGCTCGCTCCTTCCCCTCAATGTCCGATTTCGTCGTGTCAAACAAATGTTCATGGTGACTTGAGGAAGATGACGAGTTTGGACCGGAAGAAGTCGTAACTCCAGCCGACCCTGAAGATCCTATTCCACTGCTGGTTGGCGGGGTGGGAGTGCTGGCTGCCGGACTCGAACAATCAATTACACCCGGTGACTCTTGCGGTAATCGTAATGTTTGATGATGATGATGATGATGGTGATGTTGAAGATGATCACCCGGATGATGATCCAGCATTCCAAAGTGTCCCGTCAAACAAGGGTCGTCCATGTCAATATTTGCTCCATGTTGAGATAAAAGATGTCTTCGTAAACGTCCTGCAGACGTGAACGCTTGAGCACACTGCGGGCATTTGTGTGGAGGGTCAGCAGCATGAGTTCGTCGATGCGCTGCTAACGTACTTTCAAAACGGAAGCGTTTTCCACACACGTCACAACATTTTCCTTTGCCTGTTTTAAAATCAGACATGCAATAAATACAAAAATAAGAGAAATAACAAATAAATATAGTTTTAGAAACATAATGCATGCGCCTAACATGCGAATTAAATAAAAATGGAAAGCACTGAAAGCAGTAGGAAATGATCACAACACTAAAAACAAAAATAAAACAGACAGAGATGATTTCGTACCTTCTTCGGGAGAAAGTGGAGATGGAGGGGTCATCACCGGTTTTCTGCCTTGAGTATACCCGGGTGAAACGGGGGAAGGAGACGCGCTTGATCCACCTGCCAATTGTCTCAATCTCTGTGAATAGAAATCCAAAGGTTCTGGCATTGACGATGTTGAGGAACGACCAGAACCTGCAGCCGCCGCCGCCGCAGCAGCAGCTGCAGCAGCTGTTGCCAAATCCAATGCAGTCCTTGGGTCAAAGGGTAGAGCCGGAAGACTGAGAGCTGAAGTGCGGAAGTCACTATAACATTCGAATCCTGTCGTTAGACTAAAGCGTCCATATGCAATACGATGAAATCGTGGATTAGAATGTGAACATACCTAGGATTGACGAGTTGATCGACAGCCCGGAAGTCATGACTAGTCGTGGTCCCCGCCCGCGTGCTCGCTGAGAGTCCAAAGGGTTGAGTGAATGGGAATCGCAAGAGTCCAAAAGGATTGGGTGAAGGGGTCTCAAGTGACACCACTTGAGTTCGATCGTTGCTTCTCAGGGATTCCGTCTTGCTGGAAGGTGCCGTCGAACTGGTGCTGGACGTAGTCGTCCCAGCAGAAGACGTGAGATTAATGGTCGAGCCTACTTGGACATTGTTTGAAGATGCGTTGGATAGTTGACTTGTCACATTGGAAGCACAACCTCCGAGGAGAGCTTCTCGGTGCAGCAGGTTCAAATGTGACGGAATCGGTGTTCCGTGATTGCTTGCGCTCCCTGAACTTAGTGCGGGTGATGGAAGCGTTACACTTGCATTGCTCCCGAGACCTGGACTCGGACTCGATCCCAGGCCAAGGGACGGAAGGAACGCAGGAGTTCCGCCACCAACTCCTCCTTCCGAATATATCTTTACTCCGTGACTGTGCTGCACGTGTTGAATAAGAGCCCATGCCGAAGGACAAACTTGGTGGCACGTGAAGCAAATACACCGAACTGGCTCTGTAAAACAACCCACAAAAACACATTTTTTTTACAAAATATTGTTTATCTAAAAAATACAACAAAAGAAATGTTCACATTTCATCAGTGAAAACAGAAAAGGGACAATGATCGATGAAAGGATCTCGTGCCATGAAAGCCTCGTACGAACTTTGTCGACAAGATCCCTAGAGGAACCCGAAAATGGACAGTCCTCGTGTTATACATTACACACCGAAAAACCCGTATGGAATCTCTGCTCTTGTGCTCGACATTTCACATTTCCCTGTGCACACTTTTTACGTTCCCATGTCTCTCTTTCTCCTAGCAAAGAAACAAAAAACAAGACAGACGACAGTCGATGGATTTTGGAAAAGTTGACTAGTCGTGGATTCTCCTTCGATGATGATGATGATGGTGATAAGGACACGACGACGACGATATCGACATAAAAAAGAGTTGGAGCAGTAATGAACAAGGACAATTTGAAGTGGAGTAGGAACGCACAAGGGAATGCTCATCAAGCAGGAAAAGAAGGAACGGACCACGGTCGGTCCTCGGGACACAAAAATACTCGGGTAAGTAAGTCTTAGTCGCTAGTATATGAGTAGTAGTCTACTCCTGGAAGCATATAAACGAATGGTTTAAGTGAAACAATGTGAAGGATCGATCCGAATTTTTGTACGTCCTATCCAGAAAGTAGACGAAGTCAGTGGTTGCATGTGGACGTGGACGTCGTCTTCGTCACAACGACGACGACGGGTTTCTCGATGGATATGAGGACGATGATGACGAAGATGAGATGAGGAGGATACTTGTAATGCCTTTCTCTTCGGGTGATTTCTCTCTCTCTCTCTCTGTCTCCGTTCTCATGTGAGATGACATGAGATCCGCATGTGACAGTGAAGTCACGTTCTCACTTTATTAATTCATAGGGCGATGCGGGTAAGTCCACCGCCACAATCCCCGATGTCTCCTCCTCGAGAATATCAAGCAGATGGAAATAATCCTTTGACAGCGCATCTCTCACAAGACAGTCAAGTCAGTCAGTCCTTGCCGTTTGGCTTGCGTTGCCTTGTCGTCACCCTCAAAAAATATTGTATTATTATATTTATATATTGTTTGAAATAGCAAAACCCCAAGCTAAAAGAAGACACGAAACTCAAATCTACTCAAATCGAGACAGTCGCTGCTGTCCTGTCGAGTGCCACAAACTCTTCTTCAGTCGCAGCGTCGTAAATCCCGTCCGTCCGCTCATTATTTTCTTATTTAATCAACTGTATTACCAACTTTCCTCAAAAAATACTTCGTCCGGACAAAATCGCGGAAATGCGACAGCTGAGCTACTGATGACCAGAAGAAACCACTTTCATCTCTTTTTCTGCCCACAACACACTTTGACTATTCAAACTTTCCAAAGTATACGTACCTAGTATATAGTAGGCATAATATTATACTAATGCCAAGCGGGTGTCAAAAAAGGGTAACGCGTGTGATATGGAAAATGGCAATAATGTGCACTTTGGCTTTGGCAGCTTTCGGACAGGACCGTGATGGGGAAACACTGTCATTGTTTGCCCAGTTGACATGTGATACCTAAGAAAAAGCACCAGGGGATATCATACAACACATCTGTGAAGAAAAAATCCACCATGGACACAAAAAGGGAAATCTGGATAAAAAATACAATCCGCTTCCCTTTCGTCGCCACAATCCTCCCACTCAGAATTTTATTTTATACAACTTTTTCAAAATTTTCAGCAGCATCTGAAAAGTTTATTGTACGACATTAGCGATAGTAAAATAGAATCAGCAGACAGAGAAATATGAATATTCTTATAGTTGTTTAATAATATTTTGGTCTTCATTTTTTCCGTGAATGGCTCGTCAATAAATGAAAAGGTTAAAAGTGGGTTTTTGTGACGCTCGACTCAAAATTGATATCCCAGAGCAGCAGCGGAGCGGATGGACTCAAAACTGTGCTGTGGAGACCTCAGAGGAAAATAAAAATAGGAAAATGCATTTTATAATGAGCAACTTTTTTTCCGGGGATTTTGGACTCAGGATGATGACGGGAAGGAACAAAAGACCGAGTGGATCGGAACAATGTGTTTCAGTAGAGAAGCCACTAAGGCCAAGGGGACTTGTCCTAATCTGCCTGCTTACGAGAGAGAGTTTAAAGTTTTTGAAAAATCCTGGCAGGAGCAGAAACTCGGAATGGAATATGAAATGGAATCCTTCCCGGACAGAAATGAAGGGAGGGCAAGGGCAGAGAGCGAATCATGATTAAAAATGAGCTGTGTGTGTCTGGACACTGCTGTGTGTCCATATGGACGAGTTGCCTTAGCGGGTGGCATTCCCATCCGTCCTTTTAAAAAAGACTTTTCTGTTCCTCGTCGTCTGCTGGAGCTGGAGTTTGCAGGAGTTTCAGAGTTAGTTACTGGAGCTCCGTCTCCTCATTCAACAGTATGACCATTTGTTCATCAGATCGGGGAGACGACATTGCATTGTTCATATGAGTCACAGTAAGGGTTTTAGTTTTAAACACGATCACTATTAGTAGCCGTCCACAATGGTAATGGAAACCCGGGTATTATATTTTTGTCTACGAGGGAGAGAAAGAGAGAGTAGATTTAATTACTCAGCAAGGTTGTTGGGAAGTCCAAGTCACACGGAGAGCTTAAGTCACTAAACTATTACTACGAATACACGCCGCATTTTTGGTATGGATCACAGGTAAAGAGAATCAATAGTCCAGCAACGCAAAGCTATACGTTTTGTGGCTCATCTCATCCTGCTGATGATTTGCATAGCAGGAATCCCCAGGAAGAAGTTGCCTGGTTGAGTCTCGTCTCTCCTCTCTGGCTAGTAGTACGTTTACATTTTGCCTACCTATGGCGAGGCACTTCCGCCTCCTGCCCTTGTCACCGGAAGCCTCATTCATCTCCACCCTTTCGCTCCTTTTTTACTGCTTTTCCTTTACAAAGATTAGGATTTCCCGATCATCATCATCTGCAAGTAGCGCCGATGAGCCAAGTTCGTCCATCTCAGTCTCAGTCTAGTCCCTAACCGCCTAACCCAATATACTTGGACAATTGCAATCCTGCTATGTAATGTACTACGCACAGTTTGACGCCAAAGTGGAAGGAAGGTGCCATTGCCAAACGAACGTAATGTGCGTAGTACATAACTGCACGCTGTTATACTTAGCTTATAAAGGAGAAGAAGAGCACAGAAGAACAGAGTTTGCTCCGAGAGAAGATAAGAAAGTGCTAATTTGGGATTCTATTCACACGCCCTCACTTCTCTTGGTCGAGGCCATTTGGACCGGCCGGCTCGACACATTTTCACACACTGCAGACGACGAACCAAAAGGGGAAAAACGACGAGTCCAAAGTCACAGATCAAAATATTCCCGATTCTCTGTTGCTCTTGTGCCTCGTCAATGAGCCTGACTCCAAGTCCCTCTCTCTCCTTCTCGCACTGTCTTTTTCAAGTCTAATGACCGCAGTCGAATGAACCAAGGAAAGAACCCCAAAAAAGTCGAAGTCAAAGCAGAGACTCAGTCCAGGAGGCAAGCAAAAGGATGCTGAACATTACATATAGGGCAACTGAGAAGAGATAAGAAATTGCAGAGCATCTTGTCTTTTCTTTCGGAAACCTTCGTCATATCGTGTGTAATGTGTGCCTGTGTGCGAGAGAGGGTTGTGTTGTCCGTCAATTGTGACCTTTGCCAGCTGCTTGCATGTGTGAGAAGCACAAGTGTCTTACAGACTCCCACACAGAACACCACTCAGGGATTGCAAGTCGCAACCCTTTCCCACCACACCAAAGACATGATGATCCATGTCATCACAAAAGCCCGTTTTTTCAACATCTGCTCGTCTCATATGCATGGACACATCACATCAGTATGCCTTTTTTACGACTTGGACAGCCGGCCAGTCCTTTACTTTTCATCCCACATCTCCGTCCCTTCTTCTTCTTCGACTTTACTCCGAGTCCCCCTTAACATACAAAAACTCGTTGTCTTTTCCTTCTTCTCCCTCCTCCGAGTCATTTTGGTATAATTCACTAATCATGAAATTAACGATCATCCCAGCTTTTAAAAAATGGTGAATCCGAAGACTCAGTGACAGGACAGCTAATTCATGTATATATTTTCTTCTTGCTGATGATGGTCGAAGAAGATTTATTGATTTTTGGTGTTGTCCTCCAAGAGGAAAAGGAAAAGGCGCTAAGGCTGAGTGGAGAAAGGCATTAGCATAAACGGACGACGAAGACGACGACTGAGTCGCTTTCCTTGGTCTCGTTGGGCGTCTCTCTCTCTCTTTCTCTCTCTCCGAGGAAAGTGTAAGTTTAAGTGTAGCAGAGCATGGAGACGGAAAGCAAAGGAACGGAATAATGTTCAATGAGAAATCGGCTGGTGGACGCGGAGACTTTGAATGCACACAGCAGAAAGAGAGAAGGAGAAAGAGAGAGAGAACCTTAAAATCTATTTATCACTCCGAAGGAAAACAATCCCCAGGGATCAAAGACGCGGGGAGAGACACCGGGAAATTAATCAAAAAGGGCCGCCACCACTTCTCTTCCATTTCTCTCATTCACACCGTCTCTCTTTCTCGCTCCTTCGGAGCCTTAACAGCCAGCCTCTCACGTATAAATTACGTCGTCAACCAAACACCCGGGTAAAAAATCGAGTCTCTTGTCTGCATTCCTCTCTTCTACTGATCAACGTAAAAAAATGCCCGCCTGTCGGCCCGCCTGCCTGCTTGCTTTTGCCTTTACTTATTCACTTCCACGTATACAAATATCATTACAAATCGCATCCTTTTAATGTTTTTTTGCCTTCGTAAGCAGAAACGGTTTGCTAATGGAGTCATTATCGTAGCACAAATTATCGTTCGTTTTGGTCACTTTGTTAATAATTCTGACACGGTATCGTTTTTTCCTTTTCTTGTGCAGGTTTCAATTAGTGTTCGGACTAATTGCTACGTTGGGGTTTGTCCCGGATGAGTTTCCGGGCTCAACTGCAACAAAGCGAGCGTTTGCTCAGCTTTTGTGGTCAGCAATTGACTTTTTTGTGTCTGATGGACAATTCACATACACGCTTTAGTGGGCAATTACACGCTGATTACATGGACTGGTTTCGGACAGGCCCATCCTCCACCTTGTTCTTCTGACGATTTACGGTCTCTGTCGGGTGCTCTGCTCTCAGCCTTTACATAGGATTAAATAAAGGAGCATGTAGTGAAGATTGTATAGCAAACATTTTGGGTTCTGTTTCACGTTCGCGTTCACATTCCCATTCTCGTTCTCATCATCATCATCAGTCGGAGAGAGCAGAAGCCTCAACCTGATGTCTACCGGGAATCGGAAGCAGTGATTACATCAAATGCCGACGACGCAGCGGCCACGGCCACAAGAGATAAAAAATGTGGTGGAGTAAGTCGTCGTGGACTCCCCACAAAGCCAAGAATCTAGCAAAAAATGGGATTGGATGAAAAATGTTGTCAAATAAACTGACCTGTGGACGAAGTGTTCACTTCTGCATCTGATTTGGACACTTCGGTGGGCACGTTGACAACTGGATGAAGATTCGACTTGGAACGTCGATTGATCGGGGCAGAAATGCTCGACTGCACCAACGGAATGGAGTTGAGGTGAGCGGACTTGCCAAAATGATTCGTCTCATGATTCTCACCCACGTGGTTGTCCATAGTGCTCCTTTTGTCATTGTCGTCATTTGTCGTCCTCCGCGCTTTCTTTCCTTGGCCATTGTCCTCGTCGTCATTGTCCTCTTCACGTCGACCGGTGGCAGTTGTCGTTGTGGTGGTTGTCGTTTTGGTGGTCTTGCCAGAAGGGCCGTTCGCGTAAGCTTCGACCCCTTCTGTTTCATCTTCCGAACAAGCATTAGATGAACTGGGACTGTCCGGAGAGGAAAAATGATGATTGTTCTTGGCATCGAAATTGTTGTTGTTGAACAGAGCTGCTGCTGCCGCCGCTGCCGCCGCAGCTCCGTGTCCAGGAGCGTATTCCCTATTTGAAGGACAGGTTCGCACTTTGTGCTGAATGAAGCGTACGATGTCCCCCAAAGAAAATTGCTTTTGACACGCTCCGCAAGTGAGGACGTCACCCGGGCCACGAACTGATGCCACCGAGTGTTGCTCCACTGCAATACCAAATTCAAAAATCATGTTGTAATAAAGTGTTAATTGTCATATTCGGAACCACGGTTATTTTCTTATTATCGCTATAAACAGGACTGAGAGTGAGGCTGGGGCTAAATCGAGAAAGAATGAACCATCGTTCAAAATAGATAGGATATGGGCAGTTTGCGACCGGAGAAGGAAGAGGGCAAGTAACTGCTTGAGGAGAACTAGGGAGGGAATATGGAAGTTGAAGTGGAGACTCAAAATGTAAATGCGGAATATTGGCAATTGTGGGAACGCGGACCACTGAGAAGATTGTCAATATTTTCCTCATAAAGATAACAAGAGAGGCGAGACGAGCCAGGAGAAGTTGAGAGCAAGATTTCCATGTCATCACTTTTACTGGATGACCGCAGGGGCACTGGCGTGCTCTCGTATTGTGTCCCCTGCATCTTTCTTTTCCAATTTCTTGTTCTCTCCCACTTGCTGGGCTCATTCACAATCAAATTGCATAGGAAATGTCATCTACAAATCAACCGAGATCAATTGCACGATTGCACCAGTACAGCGACAAATCCCCGGGCTTTTCTCGTCTTCTACCGTCATAAATCCACTCATCAGCCTATGCGGTGCTCTTCAACATATAATTGATTTATAGATATACGTGTTTCATGAGATGGGCAATTAAGAGTGACCGCAAAGTCCAAGAGAAACCCCTCCCCAATGCCGCCCACACTTTACACACTCATTTATCATAAAGAGAGAGAAGTGCACTTTAGAGGGAAAACGAGAAAACCGATTGAGATAGAATCGGGAAAGAAAGAGTCCGATAAAAGGGTCAGAGAAAGGGATCCATTGTCCCCTTCAACTCTTTTTTATCGTCAAGACCATGAAGAGGTTTTTTGGCCCATTGTTCCCTGAGACCCCGTGGAAAAAAAGGATGATTATCATGAACCATGAACGAGAGCGTTGCATTATTGTGGACAACTCTTTTACTTTTATAGCACTCGACAGGCACAGCCTCAAAAAAACCTCATGTCTCATGTCTTTCGGCTCTGGAACCTGCATTTTTCTTCTTTCCGTCATCCTTCCAACATACTAGCAGGGCCATAGCTCCAGTATCTCTTTCACTTCCTTCATACAGAATATGCAGATCGCCCAATCGAACTATCGATTACTCTCTCTCTCTCTCTCTCTCTCTCTCTTGTGCTCACTTGCTCTCTACGTCTTGTCACTTTTTTTATTACTCCTTTCCAAAATTTTGGAAAAAAATCTCACCCCGTCCAAATCACAATGCTTTCTCTCTACATTTACACTTAAGAGTAAGTAAACGATCAAGAAAGGACGCACAAAAATGGGTACGCATAATTTTGAAAATTCCGAGGCGAAACGCATAATATAATAAGAGGTTTCATTCCATAGAAAAGTGACCAGTTGAGCATGAGAGAAATATGAGTGACACTTTGAGAAGAGCCATGACGTGGGTCAAGACATGCCAACCTTGGAGTGACAATGGGACTGTGTGTGTGACAAGGTCATCTTGAAGGAGGTGGTGAGGTGGAACGTTACTTCTGGAGAAGTGCAGATGCAACTTTCGGGTCTGTGGAGTGTTGGGCGATTCATCATATCCATCAAAACAGCTATGAAACTGAACCTTCAGTATCCACCTCCAATTTTTTTTATTTGGGCTTTTGGTTATTTTTCTCTTCGACTCCCTCTAACTTTTAGGACTTATTGGGGATAGAGAGAAGCAAACAAAACAAGTTGCGTTTCCGCCGAGTCATTGCCTTCCTCTCCGGTTGCTCCGGGCTTTTACGGAAAATCAGAACAGACGTGCTGCTCCTGGCACAATCAATGCCGAATAGTGTTTGATTGGGACATTTATGACATGACTGTGCCATTGTCAAAGTATGCAAGCGAGAAGGACCCTTCCATCAAAAATTTGTGTCACATTTTGTGATTTATGGGCAGCTGCTCCAAAAAATCTCACTTCCCTTTTTTGCAATGACCATTTATTCGACTTACAAAATCATACACAAAAAAATCTCCGCTTGGGCTCGTATCAATTTCAATTTCAATTCCAATATATATCGTTATAATATTCGTTCGTCATTTTGCTTACTTCGGCCAATTCGGCCTGTAAGACGACCAAACGATGGGTAGTTGAACGAGTGAGTTCCAACTTTTTTGTACAGTCTACAAAAATCGCATAGGACACTTCTCTATACGCGCAGAACAATCAAAGTAGAGTTGGCCGGTCTCAGGTCTCCATTCCACCACTCACCGGCCTTCGTTTATTAAAATTTTAGGTAAAAGAATGTCGTCTTGTGTTTACAACGGAATCGTAAATGTCACCACATTCACTCATTTTTGGGCCACAGAGTGAATTGAGCGCTCGCTCTCTTTGCAAAAAGGGTTTGGGTTTCAAGTTCCAATTCTCAACTGTCTATTGTCCAGTCAGCTTTTCTATTATTATGAAACAGTTGAAACTACTGAATCAGTCTTTTTCAAGTTTTGAGAACCCAACTATACATTTAAAAAACTGTTCATTCAAGCCGCATCCTTCACGTTCAAAGCAAGAGAAGAGTAGAAATGTAAGCACGTGACTCTTCGGGCATTTTGGCTGGGTGAATATTCATAAAGAAAGAAGGGGACCGCCTG